>VYZQ01016579.1:0-31053 GCA_013400655.1 Mystacornis crossleyi | reverse complement strand
TGGCCCGAATTGGGACGATTCATTCCCATCCAGTTTTTCCCTTCCTGAGACACCAATTATACACAAGCCTGTTCAATTGTACTTGAAGAGATGAGTATCTGGGCAAGGATCAATGCAGCACAAGGAGGTCTGGTATAGACATACACACAACAAGGAGGGATGGAGGAGAAAAAAACCCTAACACTCAAGCACTTAGCACATTCATTACCCCATTAGTTAGAAGGCTGGTGTCAGTACTTGCAAAGTATCTATCATGGGTGCCATATTAAGCACGTTTTCATCAAGACATTGTTAGTTTATTGCCTCTAAATGGACCCTAACCATCATTAGCAATCAGTCAATTCTGAGCCAGCCTCAAGTGCTCAAAAGCAAACTTTTTATGTAAGCAAATGCACAGTGAACTTTCTTACAGTCTCTAACTGGCATCCTGCCACTGCCTCTCCTTCTTTCCTCAAGCGGGGCAGCTGTCAAGGAAAGGTGTTTGCCTTTGCTGAGCTCCTGCAGAAGTGCAGAGTCCCTGCTGCTCCCCTGCTCCCAAACACAAGCTTCCCCACGCAGGCACCTCGGTTTGCCAGACCCTTCCGGGGGCTGACTGCTCACTTGCCCATACTTGGGAAAGGGATTCCGTACCAGGTGCTTCAGTGTGAATTCACCTCCCTGACTAAAAAAAATGCAATCACCAAAGAAAATTTTTCTTGTAGTTTGGACATTTCTCAAGTGTTTGATGTCCGGCACTGCAGGAGGTTATTTTGCAGCTCTAATCCCCCACCCTCCCCTATAATGACAGAGAGCCTTTCCTCTACCCAGCCATTTTCACAAATAGGAACAACAGGATTGCCTTTAAGATACCTCCCTTTCTGCAAATACGGCTGTCCTTAACCGAGGGTTTTAACAGTTCAGGCCTAGGGCAAGTTAGACACGACCAGTTACAGAGACTGAGCTCCATGAGCCTCATCGTGAGGGGGAGGCAGGCTGGCGGTCAGGAGTGCGGTCTCAGGGAGCACCTCTGCAGATGCCAGGTTGCTTCTGTCCCTTTGTAGGGTGTGAAAAGTGAAGTCTGGCCACCACTGACTAAAAATAGACAGCACAGTCAAGGCAGTATTAGCACTTAATATTGGCACTGGACAATTTTACTGTTATATTATTGTGCTGCTACCCATTCACCCACCACCAGTGGGGAAGTGGATGTTTGGGTCCTGAAAAACTGGCTGGAGTCGCAGAGCAAGCAAGAGAGGCAATTAATTTCAGAAGTGTCTAAGAGAGTGGTATCCAAATTTCTGTCCATAGGGCACTAACCTCTCTGAGGTCCACAGAGTCATATGCCCACAGAGTTTCCAGTCAAAACGTTTATGATAAAAGAACAGGAGAAATTTTGAGGACTGACAGTGACTATAGCCCAAAAACATCTTTTGACTTCATAAATTACAATTTGTAAAGTCTGTCTACAGACTGTATATGTTTTCTAGGACAGAGTGCTGCATCTTCCAGTCATGCATAAACTGTCTTCTAATATACAGACATCAGTTACACTGATTTTAGTAACATATGTGACATAGATTTTACAAAGGTGTTCAAGCTAGCAGCTTTCTGCACATGCGAGTATTTAGCACATGACAAAATTAAGATCCTACTGACTTCAGTGATATAGAATTCAATTATTGTTTGAGAAAAATAGAGGCAGGCTTTGTCCATTTAGAAGTCAGCCCAGAAGCTGAGAAGTTGTCCTCCTTCGCTATTGGTGGTTATGGTGCAAACAGTGTCACATTCTTTCAGCTGCCTAACAGCTCTTGTTTTCAGATGCATAACAGCAAATTCTTTGAATGATTTACTGCAGCAGCAAAAAGCAGCTGTTTACTATTTCTTAACCTTACTTAACATGGTCCTTAATAAACACTATTTCTTAGACCTCAATAAGAGGAATATTCTCTTCTAGCACTGATCTGGTAAGAGCTAATAGCAGCAGTAGATGCCCCTTAGAAAATCTATCGTAGTGTTAAGCAATTTTTTATAAAATCATGACAAATCTAAATTTACTTTCTAAATAAAAATGCAGCAAGAGAAAACCAGTCGCAAATAAAAATTATTTTTCCCTCTGTTTCTGTGGAAAAAAAGGAGCTTCATTGACATCCTGATCAGTTCCCTTACTACACACAGCCCATTATGATATAAAATCTGAGTTGTGTCTTCAACAACAGAAAATACAACTGCATTAAGCATTACTGTAACAAAAGTGAGTAATTACCATATGAATAATTCTGAATATCACGAGGACACACACAAACATTTTAGACGTTTTGTGGGGTTTTGTTTAAGAAGACATCATTCTTTTATTATTCTTCTGGTTGGAAATACTTTGTTTTCCCTCTTCAAAGGATCCACAAATGTTCACAGAAAATAAATAAATAAAGCAACAATTTAATAGAAAAATATAGAGTGATTATCAACAGCTAATGAAAATGCGTACCAAAGAAAGTAAAAACTACTAAAAATGGCTACTGAAATTTGAAGACATATCTGGAATAAGAAATTAAAAATTAAGGCCTATCCTGATGGTCTGCAAGTATGCTGGGCAATTAACATGGATTTGTTGTCCAGATATACTTTAATTTTGCAAAGCACTGAAAAAGACACAGAGGCAACTTGCGTATTACTCTTTTATTGGTAAACTAAGGGTAAAGAGACACACATGATGTACTCTTGTGAGGGGTTGGATTACATTGGCATCCATATGGAAAAGATAGGCAGCAATGATTAAAGTATAGGGGCAGTCTTGAAAACCAGAGGAAGAAACGGCCAGAATGATGTCTGGTGAAAAGTCCCTCAAGCATTTAGTCTAATTAGTGCTCTGCAGTTTTGTACCAAGCGTGAACAGCTATTGCACATTCAGATTTATCAGGCCAGCCTGGTTCTACTCACTGCCAGCCTGTAAGTAAATAAATACTCAGCAGAGCTCAAACTTTAATGAGAATGCTCTTGCATGTTCGGGGCCTTGAATGGATCAGGATGGAGTATGTAAAGCTTCTGATAGCTTGACAGTGGGCAAACCATGCAAAAACAAAAAAAAATTTCAAAGAGTTCACCACAGTGGTTGCAAATACAAGGGTGGATCCTGAGAGACAAATGACTGGGTTTTAGATGACTCAAAAGTCAACTCAGCAACACCTTCATCAGCAAAGTCCAAAAACACAGCTGAGGTTCTAAAAGGCAGATACAAAGACTATAAATATCTAAGGAAAGATAAAGTTAGGTATAGGTCTATTACCTGATGAAGACGGAGAGAAAATGAAAGGTATGATTTACAAATAAGTAATAAACACATTTTTGACTTCACTCAAATTTAACAAACCATGTTAAGTTGAAAGAATAAGCTAAAGTAGTCAGAGGACTTTGATGGAATTCAAGCTGGCAACAGCTAATAACTCTTACTCTAGGATGCTCCAGCAATCAGCCATGTCACTAGGGACAATGTGTGTTGCTCTCTGAGAACTCACAGAGCACAGGAAAGAGCCCAAGAGAGTAGTGGGACAAGCACAGGAATTTAAAAATAAAGGGACCCTTGTCAGGCAACCTAAACCTGGAAAAGGGCTAGGATAATTTTTATAAAATTCCCTTTGTAAATGCGTATGAAAAAGTAACCAAGCAACAGCCAGACAATATGGATTTGTCAGGAACAAAGTATGCCACACCTCACTACCCTTCATTTCTTTCTTTGTGAAACTGGCCTGGTGGCCACAGGCACACAGGATCCCAAATCTCCCTGTTGTTGTAAATGCCTTTGACATTATCAGTCTGCAAAGTCTTGAGAGGTACGGGGCTCCAATTCATACCGACCACAAAGAGAATCACAGCAGCACAAAGTGCTCTCCAGAAGCAATTACCAAAGGCTTACTGGAGTCTAGCAAGATACTCAAGCAAGGTCCTGCAAGGCTCTGCCTGCAGTCTATCCCATCAGTGTGTTCATGAACAATACAGACTAAAGAGAGAAAGAGGACATCTGCAATATCCCCCATGATACCACACTTGGATGAACTGTACAGTTTGGCCTGAGATCCCTTAGAGGCAGGTATGCGGACACTAAATAGAGTGGGAATAAAGTGGGATTCCATAAAGTGGGAATAACTCCCACAAAGTGGGAATTATTAGTGGTACCAAAATGAATCTGGGATGTTGTTCCAGAAAGGCTAATAAAATTCCAGTGTATGCAAGTGCCAGACCTTAGTTGTTCCAGCTACTCTGTGCTAGCCTCAGCCAGCACTTTGGGCCAGATTTTGGACCATATGATTTAAGCACACAAACTGTAGAGGATCCAGAGCACCAACAACTGCCAGACTTAAGAGAATGTGACCTATGAAGAGTGATTCAATTAACTGGGTTTACTTTGAGGAGTAGGAGAACACACAGTAGCAATGTTCAAATGAAGGCACTATTCATCACATCTATTGCCCAACAAGAACAGTAAGCAATTGACTTAACTGGCAGGGATAAACTCTTGCTGTGATAACTCTCCACTTGTACAGCAGTGATACACGCTGCTTACAAAGTCATGGGATCCCTTTCACTGGAAGCTTTTAAGAGTTAGAGAAACACTTGGTAGTTTGTCTTGGCAGATTTTATCCAATCTCAAAGTAAGGAGATGGACTAGATAAATTCCTGAGATTTCCCTTAATCCATAGCCCTCTGAAAGACCTCCAGCTTTCAGTCACCCTTGCACACTGTGATTTTGTCACAGCTACAAAGAAGGAACACAAAAATACATTTGCCATGCCACTGAAGTGCTTCATGGACCTTAGCTTTATATATTTAATGGACAGCATTTCTTAAAAGAAAGCTCTCCTAAAAAAGCTGAGACACAGCTTGAACAGTTAGGTAACTACGTTGGGACAACTACAGATTCCTCCTTTCCCAAGAACCCCAGTGTGAAAAGCTACGTAAGAGAATTATAAAACATAAATGCAACCTAATCTATTTTTTTTTGAAAGCTACCAAGATAATGCAACTCCCTCAGTGAGTCTCCATTGTGCCTTATCTATACAAAACCTGTAACACAATAGACAATGTATTAAGAGATTTCAAAATAATTTTTAAAACGAACAGAAAAATTTCACAGACAGCACTTGACACCCTCCCACTGTCTGGACTAGAGCAAAATCGCTGATGATGCCACAGAACATGTAAAATCACATACTGAGTACCAGCACAAAGTGAATTTTGGAGCTGAATTCAAAATCCACTGCAAAATCAGTAAGGTTCTAAACAGGAAAATCAAAGGCCCCCAAATTACACACAGCAGAAGGTGGTTGGGTAGACACAAACACAAACTGACCTTTACTTTGCCTGTGGATCCTATAGGACTAATCAGATTTACTTGTCAGACTTGGAAGATCATGCTTCTAGTAAAACCCAGTAATTCCCAACCTGTTTCTGTGAAAATGGGAAAGCCTATCACTACGTGATGATAAAACACATTCTACTTTTTAGCTCTTATCAAGATGGGAAAATAGCTCAATAGTTTACCAAAATGCCACAAATTCCTTCATTACTATGTGGTTTGCAAACAGGCCGTGGTCATTAGCTTTACTTACTTGAGCTGAAGTGTTTTCAGCAAATAACCAAAAGGCATGGTCTCCAGGGATATTTCAAGAGCACTGCATAAACTATTTCCCTAAGGCAACTGTCTTCAACTTCTATCTAGCTTTTCACACAGCTTTTTGATAGCAAGAAACCAGAGGCCCTTAGATAGGCAAAGCAGAGGTACAGAAATAAGCCTAAGTAATTCTGTGTAACAAAAATTGCAGAACTGTTCTTGATTACTCAGTTGTCGCCAAGGTGGCCTCATCATAACCTCACCTGGTAACTTTTTACTCTCTGTTCTAAAGTGAGACTTTTTTTCAGAATATTTAAAGCCTTATTTAAAATACAATTTCAGATGCTGCTTAAAGAGATTCCCAGAGATGTGAGCTTCTGAAAATCCAAAATCCCTCTTAAAGTTGCTCCACAAGTATCCATGACAGCTGATGTCCATACTGACACAGTAAGAGCCCTTTACCTGAATGCTGACCCTGCACAAAACTGAATCTTTCTCAAGGGAATACAGGAAACCTTCCACGTCTATTTTTCTTTCTTGCACAGTTAGACAGCTTCAAGTTACATGGCTGTCCAGAGCCAGGAAATTAATCTTCTAGGTGCAGCAATACTTGATTTTAAAAGCAGGCAGGAAATATCACATTTTACGTTTTACATTTTTAATTCTCTTTAATCAGACACATTACAATGCACAATTGTGTCTCTAGCCAGGTACCAGCGTGTGCTATCTTTCAGATCAGGAAGAGATGATGGAGAACTAGTCCTTCCTCTGATCTTTTAGGCACAATGAGTATTGCAGGTGTTCTAACTGAGGACTATTCCCACATTTAGTACAGCCTTTATAACGATTCAGTCGTATCATTCATTTACTTCTATAATTGAGATGGCAGTTACTGTGGCTGGGGATCTTATTGAACCAAGGATCATCCATCCTTGCCTTCTGACACATAAACCCCATAATTTCTAGGGTATTTTCAATTTAAGCATTTTAAGTTTTGAAAATACAATTCTAACTGAAGGTAACCATCCCACTAATGATGCGGCCTTCCAGCTCTTCAGTGCTCATTAACAGAGATTGTTTATGAAACAAGCCTTTTATTTAATGCTACACAATCTGAATTGAAGGAATAGAACATTTACTTCACCTCAGGCCCAAAATTTAGGGATACATCCTTAAACATTTTCCAGAGTAAAACCAGATTATCAAATACCAATCAGAGCAAGAAACATCTTTTCCATTTCTACTCAGCGTATTTTTAGACAAACTACAGCATTAGAACATTGAGGTACCTCTCCCCCATAGAGCACAAAGGTTGAAAGCAGATTTCTTGTCTTGTGGAGCCAGTTTGTCAGGATGTATGTATTGATAACATTAAAGAAAAATAAATGAATCATTACATTCTGATGTCAGGTGTACAAGTGCAGTAGTGGATTACGCTGAGGAGCATAACATTATCTATAAAAGTTAAGTGGTATACAGGTTATCCCAGAGTGACTATAATACAGAGAAACTTTATGTCAAAGTAAGTATTTACAGAGATACTGTCACAGCAAAGAGGACAGGAAGCTAGTCTCACAGAAGTAGTTCAATAAAGAGCAAATGAGTGGACGAAGACAAAGGTTTTGACTTTATATAATAAAATACCAAGTGCATTCTTTTAAGTGAATGAGTCTTTGAGACTATGGTCCTAGATTTTAGGAAGCCATTTGAAGGTCAGATGTATAGTCCTGCTGCATAGCAAGGGTTACTTGGACTGCCAGAATTTTTACATCCGTTGTAAACTCTGCAAATCACAGCAATTCTAGTACTGCTTCGTACTGCAGGGTCAAAACTAAAGCTCTTAAATAAGCCCCCTCCAAAATGCCAAAGATGCGATTTTGTATAGTAGACCTTCTAGCACAATTCAGATGTTTCTCCACTACTTTTGTGCTGTACATCTGGGATTAGAATACAGCCCAGAACACTTTAGGGGTAATTATGTTTATCTGCTCAAATGTTCTTGGCCAGAGTTATTATCCAGCTTTTTCTTGTCAATGCAACTTTAATCACATCCGATTTCTTTAAGTAGCCATATTATTTTAGTTACTTTGGCTCTTTTCCAACAGGCTTATTTTAAGCTGGTTGTGAAGGAAAGTTATTAATGGCTGGCTATTTTATGTATTCCTTCAAGAGAGAAATAACCAGACATTTGAGGGGGAACATGTGGCTGACTGCTCAAAATATCATTAAAAATATTTTCAAATCCAGTTTTCAACTAAGAGCAGAGTTGCTTTAAGCTAGTATTTGGCAAGCATTTTTCAAGCCAGCATTTCAATCCTGCCACCTCTCAAGCTTCCTCAGCCATCTACCTAAATAGAAAGGATAACAAGCACAACCAGAGTTCCTCCAGTGCATGACTTCAAGCAACATGATCCCTCACAGTAAAGGAATCCCATTCGAAATGGCTTGCAGTACTTAGGACTCCAGTACATAGGACAAAAACGTAGGAGGAAGTCTCATGATTCTCATGCAGCTGCTCAGGGGTGTGTTGCACCTTGAGCCATCAGCTTGACCACTAGTGGCCGGGCTCAAGCAGGCAGCACATTGAACAGTAAATCTGAGCAGCTTCCCTCTCCACTTTAAGATTAATTTACTGTAATGTACATTACTTGCAGTGGAATGATACTGCTCATGTTTTGGCAGGATGGGGAAAATTCCACTTTTGTCTTTTTCATTATTTTATAAGGCAGATAATGCGGGAAGGTGAAACAGAATTTCTACAAGGAGTTAATCTGTGATACTGTAAAATCAAAGTACTACTTTATTAAGTGAGTTATTTTACACAATATGAACATCAATATAATTACAATTGTAAAAAATTTTTATAACAAGTATGGACTGATTTTTTAGGATTTCCAAATAGGGCACAACTGTACATTTACACAGAATTGTCTTTGCATGAAGCCCAAGAGGGAACAGCATAAAAATATGAATGTTTCTGTAGCCCCTTCATTTTTGCTGATCAACAGTTTTAGAAAAGCAGCTGCAGGTTTGTTATGTAAGGTCTGACAGTAGAAGAGTCAATAGGTGTCAAGACTTCACCTATAAAAAACAAGAACAACTTGGTTAAGCTGAACCATTACACAATGCTGGTTACCTTTTCATGAATGAAATACCATACTACTGCTTTTTACTTCATTTCAGCCTTTTATTATAACCACTTTCAGTTAGAGCCTAACAACTGGCTACCAGGAAATCTCTCCTACAGTTAACACAGAAATTCAGATTTTTCGACATTCACTTGCATAGCTTCAGGAACAAAAAGGCTCAATTGTTGGAAATATACTAAATGACTGTTTCCATTACATGTTTTGTAGCAACAGACAGATTGTACTTATGTATTTTGTTCAAAGCAAAACTAACACTTCAAAGCAAGAACTAAATAATAAAGTATTCCTACAACACTAAAAATGACCATTTGAAATAACATTAATCCCTTTTAAAACAACCTCTGGGCACAGTGAAATGCCACAGCCATTTCACCGACATAAGAACTAGCTTGCTTCTTTCTTCTACTTTTAACACTTCAGGGGTATAACTTTAACCTACAGTAGTCTTCATATTAAAGAACGGAAGCAAGTTTTAAGTCCCAATTGTCAGTGGTAAAAAACCCAATTTATAACACGCCTTTCTCAGACAATCAATTAAAAATTAAGGTAATGACCTGTAGACAACTTTATGCCTGAACATCAGCCAGTTCTGGAGGAAGTGGAGTCTTAGGATGCTTGCTTTCAAAGTGCTGTTTGAAGGTCTTGGGATCCGGCATTTGAGTCTGATTAAAGAGAGACATTGAACTTTATGCACAGCACAAGAGTTAAATAATACTACAAAACCTAACCCCTGCTGTATTTTATTTTCTTTCCCTGGAAGCCAACTGCCTCCTTGATGACACTGTTCTGGTGACAGAAGCACCACTAATTAAGCTGCAGGGTAAGATGGAGTATTTAACCACCTATTTTCAGAAGTGCTTTTAAGTGCTACTATCATGCTTGCTTTAGCATGTCCATCAATGGTGTTATTCTGGCTAGGTATCTCCCCCACAACTTACTTCACAAGCTGTTTTGGTGGAAAACCTACCTCCTTATAATTTTCTTTTTCAACATTTAAAGATAAACATTTATCCTTTTCAGAATCAAATCTTTATGAAAGCTACTTCTTTAGTTTACCAATAGGCCAAGTTATATGGCATGAACCGATTCTCTACTTGGCAACCTGTCTCAGACCTTTGCTACGACACAGTTGCAGGCATCAACTGCCCAAAGTGATTGATACTACAGCCTGATTTCACAACAAGAGGAGCTGGTTACAAGTACTTAAGTAAGCAAGCCTTAATTTGGAATCTTATTTAAGACATTTAAATCGGCAGATTTCTTCTGGAAGTGACCACTGAAGTGAAAATGGCAAGTTTATGCTTCAGCTCCAAAAGAAGCATTCAGGGAAACCAGCCAGAAGGAAAAGTACAATCTGATTAGTACTCACATTTCTGTTTTCTTGTCAAGTAAGTTGTTCTAGCAAGAGTTACTGTGTATCAAGTTTACATTAGGCCTTTTGGCACCACCGCTTTTCCTCTCTACAGCAACACTAACAACCACTGATTTCAAAACCCGCCAATTTCATCACAAAGAAAATACGTTTCCATGTGGAGACTAAACAGGAATCAACCGCATATTTTTTACATTTTCTATCTCATACTAACAGCACATGCAGACCACGGTAATACAAAAGGCAAAATAACTACCCAAACCAGACCTATACATGACCTCTCAGATTTTCTCTCTCAGTTACCAGTACATCTAAGTAATCTGTAAGCAAGTCACATAAGAGATGCAAATGCTTCTTATAGCAACAAGCTCGACAACCACTTAAGTATTTTAGTTTCCACTACAAAATCTTCTAAAAATTCTGTTCTAGTCAGGAAGACAGCCCTCTCCCTACAATACTACTTTGACTTCAGTTCCTCTTACCCTACAGACAGTGCAGGTATATATCAAGGCAGCCTTGGCTGCAGCCTTCTGATCATGTCCTTGTTTCTTTTTTTGCTCAGCTTGCTTTTTGGCATTTTTCTGCTGCGACTGAATCTTCTGCTGTCCACGAGCCATATCTACAAACAAAAAGAAGACATTTAGTCTACAAACATGAGAAACTGCTGCTGCTATCTGACTGAGGAGCCGTAACCATGAGCACAATGCAGTCATGCACTCTGTCCACAAAGCCTACAACTCCCATAACTCAAACACAACAGACATCTGTTCAAGCTCTTCACTATGTAAAGCCTCTGGATTCAGTATCATTCTTAAAATACACACCACACCAGAATTATTAGGCCATTCTAAGGTGTTTTCCTCTACTAAGATTCAAGCTCTGCTTTTGAAAAGTATTTTCAATAGTCAGAATAATTAAGAGTTTCCTTACAGTTAATAGAAACTTATTCTCTATTTCAAAAAGATACCAAAAAATTCAGGAGTTTTGTTGTTTGTGGTTTTGTTTAATTAAAGCTTAAGACTCAACCTTGATCTTTGGAACTTGAAACAAGTTTCAAGAAAGGCAATTCAAAGTATTATCCAAGGTGTACTATTGTCTTCTGTTGTAGGTGCTTATGAGTTGCTTTGGAGTTGGGAACACCAAAAACAATAGGTCACCTCTCTTTATTGAAGGTGATTTTTACAGGTGAATACTGTATTTTTATTTTCAGCCACATTTATATGCATATAATTTCTGGAAAAGAAAAAAGACTGCCCCCATCAGAAGCCATTACTCCATATAACACAGGAGCACAAAGGAAGCAAATGCTATTGCCATATGCCATTACAAGGTCCACCAGAAGACAAAATGAACAAAGTATGTCACAATTCAGGGCGCGTCAAGACGTTGAATTTCACAGCAGCGCACTCCACCTGCACGCAGCCCACCCAATTCAGTGTGCACCCCACCCCCAGAGCAGACACCAGACAGGACTTGGGCACACCAACAGAGTGGGATTCAGTGTGCGGTCATATAACCCAGCAGCCCAATTTCTGCTGTTGTCTCTCTCTCAGTCCCTCACGGCCCACACACGGTTCAGTTGTGCAGCCCTCTCAGAAGCACAACAGTGACTGCCCAAGCACAGGACAGCCAGCCAAGTCCACTGTTCTCAGGAGTGTTCCCAGGAGGGCAGCTGCCTGGTCACTGCCCCTCTGGGTAACCTGGGCACTTGCCCCAAGTCTGGTACTTGTGGGACAGACAGACACTGCATGGCTACACCAGGCCTGTCACGCAATCCTTCCCATCAGGACAGGTGGCCTCCCACTGTGAAAGGCCTAGCTAAACAGTGACTGACCTCTAGCAAACACGTGCAAAAAGCCCTTAAAAATGGTTATGAAAATGAAGTTTCTACGAAATATCAACAACGTGTGAAAATTCATTGGTATTGTGGGAATTTTTGGACATGTGCCTAACGTGTGAGCAAAACTACGGCCCTGAGACCCTGAACAGCTCTTGTGGATTGAGAGACACCTCTCGGGCCACAGCCTGGTTCTTTCATGGCATCAACCACCACCATGTAACCCTCTGCAGAAGTATCACACTACATCTTCAGTGTTCCCTTCTCTTCCCCCACCAGTTTCTCTAAAAGAGAATTCAGAAGTCCATACAGCTAATAAAATTGAACACAACACAAATTCCATTAACAAGCAGTTAGAAATACACGTGGCGTCCAACAGTTTCCATACGATACAACACTGAATGTTAGTACGACTGAAAGTGCCAGTCTATGTTTCAGTGGATACTACAACTGCTCCGGAACACCCCAGCCAGGGCCTCACACTTTATATACAACATGGCTCAACCAGAACACTGGATTCCCACTTAAAATTAAAAAAAACCCGAGAAGAGGATATATTGCAAATAACTTTGCATACACTACAAGAAACAGTAGGCTTTATTTCACTTCTATTTTACCAGTACTACAGCAATTATCCCGAAGTCACAGGGTTCCTGACAGAAAATACTCAGATGTAACAAAAAAGAATTCTTTTCACAAAGTGTTTGCATATTACTTTGTATTTTAGTGCCTTGATAAGTACTACATTACAACAGCCAACCACGCTGAGCTTGTATGTACTTGGCAACTGCTGGTTTTAGTTAAGTCACAGAGAAGAAAAGATGACCACAAACATTTGCTCAAAAATATCAACCACCATACAATGCCCGAGACCAAAAATCCGAGAGTTTAAATACAGCAAGCTACATTAATACAGCTGAAATACAGAGTGTTTCTGAAACAGAGAAAATTAAGGTTTAGACTATTATTATTCTAAGAAAATGACAAAAAAAATCCCAAAGCTCTTTTAAAAGAATGATGAGTTCATCTACAAGGCCAAATCAGTAATTTGAATTGCACAACGCAGGTAAGTGTTGTTTTCCCTATCAGGCACACCCTCACAGAGTACAGCGGACCAGCCTGCTGTCTCCAAATAAAGAACGCGCGATCACGTAGGAAACCGAACACACGAAAAAAATCTGCTGCCAAACCGTAACAGGATTTTTTGCTGCCAAATCATAGCAGCAGCAGCACGGGCACTGTCGGGAAGCGAGGCTGAAATCCGCAGCACAGCCATGCCTCACACGGGGTCATTTCCTTGTAAGTAACCAGAACGCAAGCGGAGTTTCAAGTCCTAAAACTGGACACCGACAGCTGCTTCCGCTGTCACTTCCAGAGACACACAGCAGCTCGAGGCACCGCGGCCTGCCCGGCCGGGGCCGAAGGGCTCGGGCGGCCACTCCGCGAGGGACGCCCCGGCCCGGGCCCGGCCTGCAGCCNGCCCGCGCGCCCGGGCGGCGCTGGCCAATGGCGGCGCGTGGCCGTTACATAACGCCGGCGTGGGGGGGCACAGGGAGCCAGCGGCTGCGGGGCCGGCCGGTCGCGGCGCTTACGGGGCCGCGGGTTCGGGTCCCGACCGCGGAGGGTCCTGCGCGGTTCCACCGCGAACAGCCGGACTGGGTGGCCGGGGCTGCCAAGCCCGGCTTTGGTACCCTCGGGACCCCGCTGCGCTGGCTGCGGGCAGGGGCGCGCCGGAGTCCCACGGTGGGCGGGGTCCGGTCCTGGGGCGTACCGGGATCAGCCAGGACAGGCGGCCTTGCCCCGCACGGTTCCTGGGAGCGCAGCCCTGGTGGAGCCCCGGCTCGCGGTGCCGCAGCGGCCGCGGGGTGCGGCAGCGCTGCCCTCGGACCGTCGCCGCTTCCCGGCGGGCCCACTCCCAGCCACATTCCTCTGTGCTTAGCGTACAGGCGCGGCCTAAAAATAGTGCTGCTCCTGCTCAGTGGGATCCAGATAAATGGCTCAGGAGAAGCTGTCTGGAAGGCGCTGGAGAGGAGGCCAGGCAGGGATGGCGGAGAGGATGAGATCCTGTTCTGGCTGCAGTTCCCACAGAAGGCCCATGTGTAGGCTTGAAGGGTTAAGTGAGTTGAAAATAGAAGGAAACGGCCTGCAACGAGAAGCAGAATTTTATTCAAGTTTAAAGGGCACTAGATCTGGTTTGGGCACGTTTAGCAAGCATCGCAGAGGAAGTTTACAGGCTGTATCCACTGCATATGTGATTTGAAAGGTACTGGCTTGCATGATTATAGATGTAGACAGGCCCTGTAACGAAGAGTAAAGGAGCTGTTTATTTTCTATGGTCATCTTCATAGGATTCAGCCAAAGGAAGGCTGAATGATTGTGCCTTCTCAGATTATACACCTGTTAGGAAAAGGAGAAATACAGACAGCATCTCTGCTTGGAGCTGACATTCTGCCCCTCATGGAGTAATTGTTGTAGCTTCAAAACCTGGCATCTTGAACAGTTTTGTGTGTGGGGCAAAACAGCAAACATAATATGCCTACCAGAGGAACTAGGAGATGTTGGCTCGATGTTTTGCAGAGCTTAGGCTGAATGATTTCAATGTTCTGATCCAAGAGAGGAAAATGCAACAGCAACAAAAAAATCCCTAAAGAAGTACAGTGAAGGTTGTAGGCCATTATCATGTGTTTTGCCTAGAGCGTGATGGCCGTTATGAGGGAGCCGTATAGCAGATTTCTGACATTTAAGTCACTGCAAGTTGATCTGGATATTGCAACATCTAAGATAGTCAAACATAACCATGTGATAAAAAACTAATTTCCTAACATTCTCCTTAAAAAAAAAAAAAAATCTTCCTAACATTCCTGTTTGACATTATGGCTTCCACATCAAACTGAGAGCATTGAGAATGCTTATACGAGGACAGTGCAATCCATGCTGCATTAAAATGATCTTGTCAGTAGGTTCTGAACTTTATGGACATAGGCAGCTATAAAAAAACCCACTCAAAGTGCGTATGTGCGTGTGCTTGTGGGGTGGTGTGGAGAGGAGGGCATTTTGTGTCCTGTGCTTGCAAGCAGGTGGCTTTCAGAATGAAGTTTTGCTTTCATCAGGGAGGAGATTGACAAGTGAAAAAGTAGCTTCTGTCCTGGCTGGTGCTATTTTTGAGGACTGCTGGCCTCATATGTGGAACTGGAGAGGGTTTTTCAAGGGTCATGTTCCCATACTATGGCATTGCTATACATGTGGCTGGACAAGAATTTCAAATAAAGTGGATCTCCCAAGCATATGCTGACCTCTGGCTGGTCTTGGAACATTTTTCTGCTTTTAGGAGAACAAGTGATAGATCTTGCAGGACAGGGGACTATGGCTGTTACTCTGTCTGCTCTGTCTTCTATCCCTTTGTGCTGGAGATTCTGGTCGTAGCATTGGTTCCTGTATTGCCCAAATCACGGCTTTGCAATTTAGATCATTCCAAAGAGACTGTTAGGGAAAAAGAAAAAAAAAAAAAAAAAACCCATGGTGAAAGAAGAATATAAGTGCCCATAACTGAGATTTCTACTACTAAGATAATAAGGAAAACTTCCCATTCACTGTAGATAATTTTTCAAAATTTATTCACTTCAGGACAGTTACTTGTCTCATCAAAGGGGATATTTCCATGTGCGGGTTAGCAGAGAGACATGGGGCAGATATGGTGAGCTGTTAGTGGCAGGGCGGGCCTGTGCACTGGATGCTTTGCATAGCTCTGACAAAATGAACCTGTGGTAATTGCAGTTTATCTGGCTTGTGGACTTCCTCTCCTTTGTGTTGCTCCCACATGAGGTGAAACAGGCTAGAGTGTATGAACAAATGTGTAAATAGAAGTTAAAATGTAAAATTAACGCAAGATTTAGACTGAAATGTTGCATCTTAAAATTATTAGAAATACACTGCAGCATTTTTCTGTGTGCTTCTTGTTTATTTGTTGTTTTCTAATTTAAAAACATCTCCCAAACCCCATAGATATTACCAAGTACTCTGCATTAAAATAGAGTCAAAAACAAGAACATCTCTCGGTAGTTAAGGGTAGACCAAATGCAAGGCGTTTATTACCCCAAGCCTAACAAAAATCTTTCAGTGATTACAATTCACTGAAATCTTTAGCAGCATTGTATGCATAGAAAACACTGCTCCTTGGGGATATGGATAAGGCATTTTAGCTTTTATGTAGCCCCTAAAAATAGTCCAAATTAAAAAAAAAAAATTATCTTCTCATGATTAGGCAATTGATGAGAAACAAGACTTCAGTTTAAGCCCAAGCTTGAATATGGTGAACAATGTGATTAAATAAACCCCAAAATGACGGTCTACTGAGGAGGGAAGCAGCAAAGGAAATTAGAAGGAGCAATGCTGTGAAACAGAATTGTTTCTTAGTTTGCTGGGTTTTTTCTAAACAGCCATGATTGTTTGTTATTCTCATGCTTATTTCTCATCCCCTTGGATTCCAGCCCCCCATCATTTTCTGTGCCCGCAAAGAGGTGCAATTTCTGCCATTAGGTCAAAACACCTGTTCTGCTCAACAGCAGCTTGTTGACACTTGAATTTTGTTGCAGGTTGGTTTGAGCTGTCTCACCCTGGCATGACTGGTGTCCCCACCACAGTTCCCTGCTGGGAACCAGGTGGCATTTTCACGTGCATTATTAAACCCATTTTGAAAGCAGTTGTCGTGAGGGGCAGGGCAAGTTTGCTCACAACAGCATAGGTGGGGCTGCATCTCCCTTCTGAATCAGCCCCTGTGCATCTGCCAGGTCCTCCCACTGCCATTCCCTGCTGCACTTACCGCGGTGTATTTTTCCTGTTCATTTGCTCCTGTGCTCACTGTTGACCCAGTGTCACATCACACATCATCTCAGCTGGCTAAATGTTGGCTTGTGGCCAAGGGCTGCCCTCGGCCACTCGCTTGCAGGGAGCAGCATGCTGGTACCGTGTGCCTGCCTGTGGAGGGGTTTTATTTGGTGCCCCACCATGACCCCTTGTCATGTCTAAAGAAGTGAAGGAAAGAGAAAGAGATGCCCTGGGCCTGCAAGTGACAGCAGTCTTCTCGCTAGATTTTGTGAGTGCAGACCGATGTTGACACAAACACAGAATAGCAGAGATTGGCTTTGAACCCAATAGCCTTTGAAAGAATATTCAAGGCTGATGCAGTGGTAGATCAGAGTCAGCATCGCTGAGTATCAGGGGCAGGATGACATGGGTGCAGGCAAAACCCCAGCCAGGCTGGAATCCTGGTAGTTAGGGCTATTTGATAGAAAACATCATGCAGCACTGCCTATCCAACTTGGGGGCCTCACAAGGTAGTGTTTTGCTCATTTACCCTTTCTCTGCTTTGTGGACTTTCACCTCCTCCCTCTCCCATGCGTGAGCATACTGTTCTTTTCCTTGTAAAGGCATTTTTCACAGCCACAGCTCCAGCTTTCATACATCTAGTTCACGCGTCCTTGACACAAACTTAACTCCTGTCCCTCCGTTCGTTAACCCCGATTGTTGTGTGCTACTTTTCCAGAGCTGGGGTGTGGGCACCTCATGGGCTTGAACAGTATTGCTGTTGCGGCAAATACAAAAAAGGAGTGAGATCTTAAATCACATATTTGGCTCATAGATTCAACAGATCCTTAGCACTGCACTGGCATGAGATGATACCAAGTCACAATACATACGTAATGCAGAAATAAATATTTTAAGGCACGTGATCGTATGCTGCCTTTTGCATGCCACTGTAGAACTAGGTGTTCTGTAGTGCATGGTATGCTGATCCACAAGGTTTAAAAATGGAAAACAAAGGTAAGTTTTTTAAAAAAGAGAGTGAACAAAGTGAGAAGGAAAGCCAAAGACTAAGCTCTGTTTTGGAAAGAAGCTGGCACAGCAATGCAGCTCCCTTGGCAGGGCACCTCAGGCTTGTGGTACCCTTCCAATTCCACATTAGCTTTAAAGAACCAGCCCCATTAGCAGCAATGCAGCATCTTTTCCTGGTTTGCCTACTGCCTTTCTGAACAGCTTCTTTGTTTCAGGGACACCTGAAGGATGGCATCCTCCAGAACAAGGACAACCTCCGGTGATGTCCACCACATTGCCAGCCTCCCTGTGCTCCTCACTGTACTCCCGATCCCTTCAGTAGAATCCAGAAGCACATAAACAAGAGGGACATTGTCCTTCCTAGCAGGACAGTACCTCCTTCTTCCACACCCCTAGTGAGCTGGCAGTGTACCAGGTGATCACACATTTGTAAACCTTTTCCAGAAATTGATGTAACTCTCGCTTCTACCTCGCCTCTACCATGGGCTTAGGCTCTTGTGCAACAAGGCAGCCTGCAGAAATACTTCTGCCACCAAACTTTTGCCACCAAAGAAGCGTCACGAAATCAGTGGTAGATTTTGGTGGCACAGAGACTACAGCTAATTGTCCTTTCTCTGGGTTTGGTGGTTTGTTTTTTTTTTTTTCTTCCCATAGCTCTTGACCCTTTCCAGCAAGAATGGACAGAGCTGCTTCAGTGAGCATTCCTCTCCACTGGAATGGCAAAAAAATGTACAAGGGAGGATGCAATAAGGACCTGCCCACATCCTCTGAGAGACAAAAATGTGAGGGCTTGAGGAAAAGGCTCATGAAGAATGACAGATGGAGTCAGTCAGATGGAGATGCAGTTCCTCAAAAGTTTCAAGGCATATGCACCTCCTGGAGAGCATGGGCCAAGATTGCCTTGTGACCTTTAAGTATTTTGCAGTCTGTCCTCTTTTAAATCCATTTTGTTGGAAGTGAGTTTTGCTAAAAACAACAAGGCACAAATGCCTTTCTCAGCATGTCACAACTTTTTTGACGAACCCACATAGACAAACTGGAGACCTTGAGAACATACGCTTCCGTTCTGTATAAACAGTTTAAAATAGATTTTAGCTTTGCTCAGCATTACATACAATTACTATTTTTAAATGCACTATGATTAATCATTCCTTTTTTTGGCATGTGCCCTCCATTCATGCTTTTGAATCTCGTATGTGTTCAAGTCCTTGCCTTATCATGAAAACAAATACATCTCTACATTTTTAATTCATTCAGAATACCAAGGTTTCTTTCCTCTCCACCAATATATACATGTATGAGGCATAAAGAAAATCCACACACTGTATCATGTGCATGTTAAAACCTGAAGCAGTTGTGATTAAAACCTCTCACAAACATGCCAGCATTACTGACAACTGGCCTCTAGCCTCAAGGAGAGGAATGCATCTCTCAGCCTATGCTTCTAAGTGGCTGCACATCCCAGAGATGCCTCTGTGTTGAGGTGGCTCAAAGTGTTCATTATCTCTGCTTCCTTCTTCAGCCCATCTGCAATACTCCAGCCTCGTACTAGAAATATTTTGGTAGCTGCTTATTTTACCTTGCGGAAAGGGCAATTACTTCTCATCCAGAGCCAGCCTCTCTATCTGTTTTTCAGTCATTCACGTGCAGATTTCATTGCCATTCTAGAACTGGTAAGGGCAGGGTGGGAAGCTCTTCATGTTTTCCAATCAGCACGTAAAATCTTGCTGGATAAGGAAGCAAAAGGCCAAAGGTGCATCTCAGAATTACACATCAGAGAATAAACACAGAGAGTACACAGGAAAGAGCTCTGCAGCTGTAGGATGTTCTCCATGGAAGGGAAGCAGCCTTGGACATCCGAAAGTGCCACACACGCACTGCTGGTTTTCGCAGGTTAGCAGTGCTGGCTCAGTCCCAGCAGTCTGCTGCTTCAGGAAGAGATCAGTGAGAAACATCTGCTGGATTTCAACTTTCTCCTTTTCAGATGCCCCGTTACAGTCACTCTGGAGTCACTGCATGACTTAAAGGCAGGAATCCAAAGAGCTTGCTGCAAACTGAGCTGTGGGGATTGCTCTGATTGCCAGTGTTTCCTGCCAGCTGCTGACAGCGCTTGGAACATAGTAAAGTCTAGCTAACAAACACTGGTGGATAAACAGGACCTGGCAAGAGAAATCAGGAGAATGATTTGGTTTGCACCAGACCACTTGATCCCATTTCTTCATGCAAAAGATCGCAGACTGCTGCACCAGAGGAATGTGCTATGGGATGTGGAGAAGAACAGAAAACACATTCCTGGAAGGAGCCAGCAATGCCAAAAGATGGCAGCTATGCAGACGTAAAAGACTTTATTTATGGGGCAGCAAGACAGAATGTCTGTGCTAATTGCCAGAACTTCTGCATCTGAGTTACTGTGGATATATGAAGTCACGTCTCAGTAGATGCTCGTGGGTTTACTCTTAGGACGGACTGCCATGGGATGGAGGAATAGAAAACCCTTTTCCTTCTATATGGCTGGTGTCTGAGCAGCACAGGCAGAGGGCTGTTTTTTCACTCTGTCCTTTAGCCTGGCTTTTGCTTGAAAACTGGGAGAGAACCAAGGAGGATGATTTAATGCTTCTGTGAAAACTCTCAGTGCACATCTCTAATCAGGCAAGACAGAATGCCCTTAAAGAAGAGTCCCAAGAGCTGGTTGTGAGGTAACATTAGGTACAGACTTTGCACATTAGTATTTCCTAGGCTAGAAAAATGTAAAGCTCTCATTTAAACTACCTGATTAAAAAATAAAAGACTCATTTGTATCTGACTACTGGTCTGTAAAGCTAATTTGAAAAACTCTGCTCTTGCAACCTGGCTAAAAACTTATAAAGAAGTGAAGTGGAAATGCCTGGTGCTGGAGACAAACAGGTGCTGCCTGTTTGTCCTAGTGGAAAAGTGTCTTTTGCAATGCTTCCATGGGCAAGAAGACCAGGTCAGAATACAAAGGCCTGATCCTGTCTAAGCACAGACAGGAGCAGCTTAAATACCTGCAAGCTGCATTCTCTCCATCCCCAAACTGAGACTGCAACCCCTTAACATCCTGCACCTGAGCCTTCCTACTTCCACACCCCCAGGGTACCCTCCTCCAAACCAGTTGTCCCAGGCTTTTCCTGGTACCATCCACTATGTCCCAGCATTCATGGTAACAACTCCATCTGTTCAAAGCCTGAGCCCAAACCAAAGGCTGCCTGTACAACATAAGCCTTTGCACACTTCACCTGTTCCCTATTTTAAAATGTGCACCTTTAAGCAAAATAAATTTAGCGTGGAAATGACGTCCCAGGCTTATTGCTTTTATATTTTATTCTGTTACTGTAAAGAGTTCCTTGGTGAGAGAAATCTTTTCCATAGATATTTTAAATCAGAATCAGATCTGTTTTTTACTTTTCTGTTTGATAAACCAAAGAGCTTAAACTAGTATTGAATAGTACTTTGTAAGAACAGGTCCTTGTGGGACTAACACTAACAAACAAGACTGGCAGTGAGGATGGCTCTCCATTAACAATTATTTTTTGAGATTTCGTACAGCCAGCTCCCAGTCTGTTCCAATGGTTCCCATCAGCCTATAAACAGGACACCTGTATTTCTCTTTTGACTTCTCAAGATTGTGCTGCTGACAACCTGCCCCCCTAGGGTGACCAGGTCCAGGTCTTACTGTCCTGACTGCTTTACTGGGTGCCCTGAAGTCCTGAGGGTCTTCCCCAGATCTTTCTCTGGATGTCCCTTCCCATATGCTAGGCAAAGTTTTCACAACCAACACTGCAAAGCCTGATGTTCACGAGTCCCTGTGAATGCCCTGACGCCACTGTTGACTTGGAAGTCTCCGTCAGTACCCAAATGCAACTGTGCATGTAAAACACACCAGTGGGAGGACTAAGGCTGACAGCTACTCTGAAGCTTGAATCCCTTTTTCCTCATCACTCTAACCGTGCAGCCCCTTGCCAGCACAGAGCCTTGCTAATGCTCCTCACAGGCACTGCAGCTCATAATTCCACCAATTAGATCTCATCCTGAGTCAGAAAACGACCTTAGTGCTCTACACAGCTCAAGAGCCTGTGGCTCTCATTGCTCAGAGAGGCGCTGTGGAGGGCGAGGTGCTTGGGAAACGGTGGTGACACGGGAGAGAATGTGTGGCTTTGCTGTCTCAGCATTGGAGGTGGCTTTTTACCACACCCACCTTCAAAGAAGGCAGAAATGTTTGTCTTGGGAAAGAAGAGGAGATGGGAGGAACCACCCTTGTGCTTAGAACAGCCCAGGCAAGAGAAAGGACTCCAGTCAAGTCTCTGTGAATTTCTTCAGGGCTGTTGGGGAGAATTATATGACAATGCTGAAAAACCGGTGAAGGACACAGCTGGCAGGCTCGTGGCAGGCTCACTATGCACCTCTGCTTTTTTATGATCCTGTGGAATACACTGACCTCACTTGCTGGATCCCCTGCTCTCAGCTGTCTCATGATGGGACAGCTACATTCTTAAATCTCAGTGGTGATGTTAGATGTGGCTGCAGTTTCTCTGGGATGTGTTGCACAAAACACAGAGACCCTGACACATCAGCATCCTGCCCTGGGCAAAGGCATTGTGGCTGTGGAAACCTGTGACCACTGCAGCCAACAACCTTCTCAGTGCAAAATGCTTGGTTTTTAACAGTTAGGACAAAGCGTGATGGCAAGGAGATATTAAACCAGCAGGCATACTTGTATGTTGTTGTCTCTCATCTAACCTTAGTACATCCTGAAGAGTTTTAGGTGGGATTTACTGGAGCAGAAATAATGAATCAACTTGATCACATGGTAGGAAGCCTGGTTGCTCCTGAGTCCCTGCAGCTCTTTGCTTGTGAGAGGAGAGACAGCAGATTATAGAATTAAGGTTACTTGCCCTGGCACAGTCTAGTGATGGCACTTCTGACCAAGTGTCAGATGGCTTCTAGGAACGGTCTCAAGATGCTGTTCCTTAGGCTAAGGGGGAAACAGCTGTTCCAGTGTGCTGTGACAGAAAGACCGCAGCAGTGATATCCAACACAAAAGCAGTAATCCTCAAAAAGAATCCAATATCCATTCTTCAAAGAAAGGGCTGAGTCCAGACCAGATAAGTCTGGTATTAGCAAACGTGTTCCAGACTGCTATCTAAGTCTCTACCACAGACATAGCAGAGCCTAGAGAAGTTAAACCCTGACCCCTTTGGGGTAGGTGCTCTCCAATAACGTCTCCAGTGCTGCCCTTCAGGCACTGATTTTGAAGGGGACTCACAGCAATCCAATGACTCATGTCACAGCAGAGCCTTAGACAGCCCTAATCTGGATAAGGACAGAAGCAGTGTCATGACAGATAATGTCAGCTAGGAATAACATTATTCCTTAACCTATAAGGAAGCTGGGACTAAGAATTTGTGAACTTTAGTTTGCTTGCAAGGCATTCTAAAAGATAATCCTGCATAATACCGTGGGCTACGTTGCTCATGGGAACTGACATGCACAGGTCCATTACCATTAGGAGCATGGAAAACTAACTTAGACAACAGATGTACTTGACCTCCTCTCTGGTTCTGCTATTAAATGAAGTCTTATGTATGATAAATACTGGCAGAAATCCAGCCCACCTCTACTAGTTTGAGTGCTGTAGCCTGTGTTTAATTCTTTCCAGAAGTCCCACAAGTGAATTTCAGAGAGCTGCAGTTGTTCATTTGCAGTTTGCACATTGTATGAGAATGTGGTACCCAGCCCTGAGCTCCTCATCTGCAGGACGTGTTGTGGTTCTCGACGGCCGATCACTGTTTTTCTGCCAATTTCTCTTCATGGTCTGCTAGCTGCAGTTTTGGAGATCAGACTTGCTCCTTGGCATCTGTTCAAGCTATAGAGTCCAATTTATTTCTAGCACAACATCCATTGCTTCTGCAGTATGTTGACCCAGTCTGTGCAAGTTTACTAACTCAGAAGTAGCTCTCATTTCTTTTCTGCTGCCAACAGACAGAAGCAGCAATTAAGATGATGACTGCATTTTTAGGGGATTTCTCTTCAGGAGGAGTGTAGAACCCTGTAATCAGTCCCCAGCAGTCTCTCCTCTAAGGGGAAGCCTTTACAAGCACAGGGGGTCCTTCTGCCACAGAAATGGAAAAGCTCAGCTGAGTACAGGGGTCCCAGCCATGCCAGGACTCTGCTTCAGCCTTAGATCTCACCCAGCTTTACATTCTTTCCATTGACTTTATCTTAAACTTTCTGTTCCATACACAGTATTATCAGAGATGCTTACGCTTTGCTGGCATGTCTCCTGTATTAGTAGTTACGTTTTGTTAACAGGGCCAGACTGGTTGAGGTAAATTGGCTTACTCGAAGCACAGTTAGTGATACGCACAGTTGGTCTGACCATGTATTCTTCTGGAACATTTTCCCATGGAGAAGAGGCTCATACAGCAATTCAGTCTGTCCCACTGGGAATTTTGGACTCATTGGCTGATTTCAGTCAGGATCTGAGGGAGCAGTTAATCAGCAGAGGCAGCCATCCATGCACAGAGCATCCTCCTCAGATCCTGAAAGCTGCACTGTGAGTTTTGCTCTCAGACACTATGAAGTATGCATGGAAGAGACATTGCATCCCACCTATGCAAATTTTTGGGGGGTAGTTTGTGTCTTGCTGGACATCAGAGAATCCAGCTATAAATCAGTGGGAAAAGATTTCTTAACTGTGCCGCTCAACTGCTTTTTAACTTTTTAAAGTAAGAGTTTTATTATAACTAAGAGCACTGGCTCTACATCCAAAGAAACTCTCAGGTGCAAATTACTTTACAGTCATCCTTTTGCTGGTGATATCTGCATTAGCCCAAAACTGCAACATAAGAAAAACAAATGAAGATTGTCAGCAAGTGACAGCAATGTTAATTACACAGTGGTGCTATACGTGTACTGAACTTTGTAGTGACAGAAAAGCACAAAGCTGGCCCCACTAAAAAGGACTAAGAGTTTCCTAAGGCAGAAGAACCTAAGTTAGTACACAAAGAGCACCAGAGCAGGAACATTTCCCACTGGTGGGTGCTTCACACTTGTGCTGGATCTGCAAGAGGCACCGCAGGTTCCTGAGAAGGTGGTGTCAGCCTGCTGGTGAGGGAACTTTATGGAGTATTAAGTTAATGAAGGGAACATGGAGCAGAAATACTGTCATAGCAAAGGGGACTCCTTCCTAAAGTGCTTTCTGCAGGTTGTGCGAGGAGGGCTAGCACTGCAGGGTGAGCCAGTGAGCACTGAGTGCTGTGGGACCTGCTTCCAGGGAGTCCAGAGCACAGGCAGCTCAGCCAGCCAGCAAAACTCCTCAGGTAATGGCCAGCAAGCCTACTTTGTCAGAGCAGACGTGGCAAGGAAAGGACATAGTCCATGGGCAATCTAATTAAGATCTACTATAAAGACAGTCTAAGGTGACCTCACTCACTTTTATCTAGGAAATACAACAGACGATCTCAGGCCAGCAGCATTGCATACAGGGGCAAGGGACAGGCTGAGTAAAACTGGTTTTCTGAGGCTTTATGCTTTGTGGTTGGACCCAACAGCATAAGCTCTCATCATAGCCTTCCCTCTGGGGCCTTCACAGGGTTGCACAGGACGCAGACACATGTAAGTTCTTTCATGGGGTTCTCTGCTCTCTGAGATGTGATAAGCTCATGTTGGCCTCCCTACCCTTGCTAATTGGGGGAGTTAAACAGACTATTGTTCTGTTTTCTCTGGTCTTTTCCAAAGAAACTAATAGTAAAGCCATATTGCTGAACTATCATGCTGGGAAGAGCAGTATCTTGCAGCGGTGATTTAAACCTCTTTTGCAATATAGGATGAAACCAGATGTTTGCGTGAGCTTCCTTCAGGAGATAATTCCAACACATGCAGGACATGCTGGGAATCCAGCAAAGGGACTTAAGAAATATATATAGGACTCTCCTACCTGAGGCACAGCTCTGCCAGGTAGCAAATCCCCCAAGTACATGGCTATTGGGAGTGCTACGCAGTAATGCTGCCAGCATGTCTTCTCTATGGAAGAGAGAGCTGCAGTCTTGTGTGGGTAAGGTGTGTGGTGGGACTCCCTTGGAAGCTTCATTAGGACCCAGGTTTCTTGGAACTTGAGAAGTTAATTGCTGATTTCTGAATAAATTAACGTATTGCATTCCTTCAGGATTTCAAAATGTGTTAGACTGAAGAGCTGAACAAGCTCTCAGTGTTTTGTTTTTTTAACTAATTACCACTGGGTATAGGTCTGGTCAATAAACAAGTCAATAAACATACAGGACAGGTAGGCTTAGTAGAGAGCTGATTTGATAATTTTGTTGCAAATTTATATTGCAGGAGAGCTGTTTGAAGGCATCTTTTTGGCAGTCATCACTTCACTAAGAGCCAAAAAATAATTCTTAGCCATTGCTATTGTTTGTCTTACCATTTTCAAATACATAGTGCTAAAAGGGTGCTAAAAATGTGCACTTTGTTTTCTGCACTTCCCTCTGTCTTTAATGTATAAAACAATCCTCTAAGTAGCTTATCCTCTTCTCCGGGAAAGTTTGTACATGAGAGTTAAGCATGCTTCTATTCTTCAATTGTTTTTTTCTTTTGCCTTCCTTTTCAAAATTCGAAACAGCAGTGATCAAAAGAAGTGCAGGCTGAGCTGGCTTTGCCTGCAGCGACGCGGGCTTCCTTCTGCCACCTTGCGGGCTGTGGCTACAGTACAAGGAACATGGCTTTTCCAGCATAACATACCTTGTTTTCCTTTCATATTTAATGAAAGATCCCATGATAACAGGGAACATTATGCATTGCCACTGCTGGGCATGTCCTGACACTTCCGAAAGGAGTTTCCCTTCACTGCGTCAGACCTGTCGTAAGCAGGAATACCTCTCAGAACGGTGATGACATCTTGTTTAACCTTGTTATTGCAACGGAAGATGAGAGACTCGCCTCTATTATTACTGGATGATTTTTTGTCGGGGTTTTTTAATTATTTGTTTGTTTGTTTGTTTTAAAATTTGGGTAATTGTTTTTAAACCTATGTATAAACAAGACCTGAAAAAAGAGCAATAGTGTCTTGTTCTGGGATACTTGAAATGGCTCAAATAAATGTTGCTGATAGTATAATACAACAAAAGATAGTTTAGGGCAAGCATTAAACGAGGTTTTTTCCAAGAGTGGAGCAGTTTTCAACTGGAGACTGCGGAGCGTCATAAACTGATGTTTCCCTGGTAAGACTGAACACAACCGTGCAGCACTGCATAGTCCTGCACTGGTGAGACAACAGGTTGATACAGAGAGCCAAAGTGCTCTTCCCTTCCTTCAGTACTGGGAGAGGGCTGGTTGCTGTTCTCTTTATTTGTTCTGTAGGTAACCAAGAAATCTTAAATTAATTTGGACTAAACTACCAATAGAACAACTATGTTATATTAAAGCAAATGTTAAAAGTTAAGCTTTGAAAAGTCAAGTTGGACGCATTCTGTGGATTTGATTTCACCAAGCTATCTCAAACCGAAATACAGAGGCTAAGTGTTTTTTCTTTATGAATAACTGAAATTGTAGTGGTGGCCTTGGAAGGACACTGACTTCTTAAATGCAGCAAGTCTTTAAGAGGCATGCAGCTTCATTTAAAAATGTTTTTTCTTGCCCATAGTTAGATTTATGTATGTTTGATGAGTTGTAACTGCTCCCTTATCTTCAGAGTGTTTTGCAAAGAGCCATGAATCAGACTTGCTGAGCGAGCTCCAGTATTTTGATTATAATATCATTTATATTTATGTATTCATGGGCCATACTGAAAATATAATTGTTCAGAATAACTTTCTGGTGAAGACCTTGTTAAAATCTTTTAAGACATTCGACATATGACTGTTTCTCTCTTTACAGAAATGACTATATAAAGCTCAGAGAACACACATAATCCTGACTTCAGAAACAGGTCCCAGTGCTAACGTTCCATGCTGACACTTGAGGAGTCACTGCTCGCACCTCCCGCTGACCCATTTACCCTGCCTCCTCAGAAAGGTATGGGGCCTAGAACAGAAGTGTTTCCAAAAGAGCATTCAGCTTCCTGCCCAGCACATCTCGGTTCTAAGAGCCCGAGTGACCCCACAGCTCTCCTTGACCCCTATGAAGGTGCCTGCCAGGTGCACCTGATCTCAGAATGGGAGACCAACACAATGACCTAGAGCTAGAGCTGGAAGCTGGTGCAATGCCTGCAGAAGGGGCTGATGCACAAGCAGGTCTCTGCAGGGAGACTTGATTCCGAGGGAACTCATCCATGCTGATGCGGTTTCTCATTAGGCTACCTATTAGTGCAGCTCAGCGTAACGTGCTGTGCTGACGCAGTTTGGAGGTTTGGCCAGTGTTGCTTTGCATCCTGCCTGGCAGAAACTTCTGACCAGATGTGATTTTGTGGTTGTAGTTCCCCCAACACACCCCCACAGAGGGGCTCCCAACACCTGCAGCCATGTGCAGGGGGGAGCAGAGGCACTTGGTGTTGGGTATAAGGTCACTATGGTGCAGGGGCATCACCCACTCCTGACCCCATCCCTGCATGTCCTCTATGTCTCTGGACATTCCCAACCCATGGATCTCCCTAACCTTCCACGGTCCTCAACCACCCCTAGAGGTCCCTGTCCCCACAGATGTCCCCAACCCCTGGAGGTCCCTAACCTCTGGAGGTCCCCACCAGTAACTGCATCAGTGTCCTGGTTCTGGCTTCCATGGGGCTGGTAATGTGCACGTGATGAAGGATGACATCTGCCACCGAGGGCCTCGGCCAGACAATGAAGGTGTCAGCAGCTCTCAGTCCGCAGTGCCATCTGCACATGCACTGTGATCTGGTACTGGTCCTTCTGGGGCTTGATGACAATGTCGAATCCATGCCTGTGTCTCCTGCTGTGCTGTGCCAGCCCTGGTGCTCCTCGCACTCCGGGTGCCACACCATGCAGCTCACACCCAGCTCCTTTGTGACAATGAAGACGAGCTGTAGCAACACCCACACTGTGATGGACACCAGAAACACCTGAAACTTCTCAGTCCAGAAGCTGAGCTGCTTGTGGGTGCTGATGGACTGCTGGCATATTAGCCTTCTGAAAATGAAGGCAAGCAAAGGAATGCTTGGGTTCAGGATGGGGGCCTGACAGGGTATGCTGGCTCCTCTGCAAGTTGCTGGGTGGGCATCGCTGGTCAGTGGGACCTGGGGTGGTGCTGGGGTGTTGCAGGCAGAGCCCTCCACTGCTTTTCTTGCTCAAATGCCCCCTTCCCTCAGTGCAACACCACGGGACTTGGCTCTGCCATGTTACCCAGGTTGGATGGAGATGTCAGAGGTGACGTTGACATCTCATTACAAGGCCTTGGTGTGGGACATTGGCACCAAAAGGAGCAGCAGTAGGGACCAGCCTTCCTTGCAACAGGCTGGTGTAGCCAGAAGCCTCTGCAGAAGAGTGTGCATAGGTTCTGCATGGGGCTAGCCCTGCAGTTGGAGTGACCCCTTTTGCTTCTCTTGGGTTTCTGTGTCTTCTCCCCTTGTCTTTCAAGGTCCATAGCTATATCCCAGGCAAGGCATCCCCAGGGAGGCATGCACCCTTCCAGAGGACAGACAGGTAGCACATCACGAAGACAGCTTGAGAGTATCTCTGGAGGGGGATTGTCAACCAGGTAGGGGAGTGTCTTCCTGGCAAGGAAACCCTTCCCTGAGGGGCAGAAGGATTTCCCAGTCTTGGAGACCGTGCACCCCAGCTGGGTGTCCTCAAATGGGCATCAAAGAGGGAGGGAGGAGAGCATCTTGAAAGGGAGCATCAAGGACAGAGGATGATGACAGTGGGGGGTAGCACGTGCTTGAGGAAAACCTACGATTGACTGACTCACAGATAATGGAGGTACCTCATAACATGATCTGACGTGGTGCTCCTTTCATGTAGTGCGAAATAGCTGAGGGCTCCATCTTTCCGTTCCTCATAGATGCTGATTTCCAAGGACTGGAGCCTTCTAGGGCAGTGATTAAGCTTTAAATGGAGAGATCAAATGTAGAATAAATATCTCATTAACCTTGACAAAGCACAAGCTTTCTTTACAGCTCATAGCAAAAGAAAAAGTGAGTGTGAAGGATGGGATAAAACAGGCACCAGCTTCCCTTCCCCTGGGGAGTGGCATCTGGCACTTGGAATATCTGCTCAGCTGGAGGGTCCTGAGCACATACCCACCACCTCCTCCCAGAAACCAGTGAGGTGCAGGCTATTTCAAGGATAAAGAAAGATTTTCTAATCTTTCCTAGCTGGAACTGGGAATACACTACAGTGTGGCCATGGGTGCAGAAATTGTGGGGAACAAAGCAAGAAACAGAAAGGCGTTTGGTTCTAAACCCCAGCAGTTGGGCTCTGTGCCTTGTGCAGGGAGATTTGGGGTTTTCCACTCTTGGTACTACTGTAGTTTTTCTAAATACCCATCAGGTGAAATGTGCAAAACAGGGCTCAGAATGTGGTACTGCCCCAGCCATGTGTGCTAATTATACCGTCCTTGAATGAAAAGTTCAGATGTTTGCCAGCAGAAATAATTCTCTGGCCTGCCTACTCTCGTCTTACATGTCTTTGGTCCCTCTGGAGAAGACAAATTATGACTTTAGCCTAAGCCAGACAGGAAATGTTGGATGTGTTTTCTTATTGTGAAAGCCACTGTTTTTGAAAGTGGCACAAAGAGGAGCTTGACCTCTCTCATGTGTGCCTTTGGTAGCCAGTGGAAGAGAAGGGAAATGCCAAAAAGCCTTCACAGTGAAGAGGAATTTTCCTAAGGGCTAAGGGTTAAGCTGGGCGTTTATTTCTGAAATTACTCCCTTAACATTCTTATGCAAATGAAATGTGAATCCTTGAAAAAAGAGCCACTATGCCAACTGATCAAAACAAGACAGGGCAAGAACTAGCTAGCACAAGGTTGACCTGTTTGATGAGATAATAACAGTCAAAAGGATGTAGGTCAACTTCCTGAGACCAGCATAACTAGTCTTTACTGGTGTGAAACAACTTAACAGAAGCTGGCAAAAGCTATTTGTCTGTTTTGTGGGTGTTGTTGTATGATGAGACAAATAGAAACGTTTGTCTAATAGAAACAAAAGTAAATGCAACTAATGAAGTATATTCAGGTTGGGAACTTAGCTACTGGATCTTTCAGAGCAGTTGCATGTGTATGATTCACTCAGGAGGGAGCTTAAACACAGGTTCCCATTGCTCATACTCTGAAACCTTGGATTTGGGCTGCTTTTATATATATATCTATA
>VYZQ01016572.1:34271-48493 GCA_013400655.1 Mystacornis crossleyi | reverse complement strand
TTTTTTTTTTTGTTTTTTTTTGTTAATGTCTAATCAAAATCTCCTTCTCAGCAGTTCCAGCCTGTTCCTATTTATCCTTTTTGAAGTGGACACACAGAGCAAATTCTTTGCAGCTACCACCCATCTATGTAGGAACTTATCACGGCTGATCCTCCCCCTTGGGTTCAACCAGCTCACTTAGCATCAGTTTTATACCGATCATGTTTTCCAGCCTTTTGTTTCTTATCTCAGGAGATAAGGCAGGGGAAGAATTAGTGGATAAAATGTTACGTAAAAACAAGCGGTGCTTGAGCTGGGTGAATATTCGCGCCACAATCAAATATAATAATTAGAAATGAGTCCTGATATTTTGGGATTGGTTCCTGTGGTTGTGCTCATTTATTTTGGTTAGGCTTTGCCATGAATAATAGGGTCCAACATCATTCCCCACTCTGTCTGTGCTTATGTGGAAAGGACTATTTTGAAGCTGAGACAGATTTTTATACCTAAACCTGTTGCTTCTATCAACAAACTCAACGCCGAATCTGGTGGCATTTGAAACATCTTTATGAAGACATTTTGAAATAATTATTTTTGATTTAAACTGGTTTTGCAGAAGGAAAAAAGGCCTTCACAGCAGAGCTTGGTCTTTGGTTTGGAAGGCTGGGGGATGCAGGACACTTTCCCTTCTTTCCCTTCTGACACCTCGTACAGGGAGCCATCACCAGTGGGTGAGATCCGCATCCTAAACACTTTGGGAGCCTAAAATTTTTAGGATTCGACCGCTTTGTTTAAAAATGAAAGCAAAGAATCACAGAATGTCCTGAACCGGAAGGGACCCACAAGGATCATGGAAGTCCAGCTCCTGGCCCTGCACAGACGCCCCAACAATCCCATCACCAACAGCCCAAAAGTGTTGCCCATGGCAGAAGTTCATGGCGGGAAATTTGTGTTGCTCTTTCACACCTAAGACACAGATTATGAATGTAGAAGGCAAAAGGTAAAACAACAAAACCCACCCCCCACCAAAACCCCAAAAAATCCTCGCCAGTTCTTTGCAAGCTTAAAGAAAAATAATGGTTGAGTTCTTTTAACATATATTAACCCCAGAAAAATTAATTTGTGAGGGAGAGAAAAAAATCCCTCATGCACATTTCCAGTGCAAGAAAGAAAATTAGGTCCTTTGGATTTTGTGCTTATATAGTTTATATAATTTATATAGTTTATAAAGATTATATGTTTATATACACAAACGCATACATTTACTTTATCAGATGAGCATTTCATGTTGAGCTGACCTTTAAGAGATTCACTAAATTTTTGTTTTAAAATCAGGAATTTGTTTTAGTTTTATAATCAAAATTCCCTGTTATGTTCCCCGTCTATTTTTGGCCATCAGTTTTTCTAATTAACTTTAGGTTTTGCTATTTTTATTGAATCTTACGATTGTATTTTTGCATCTTGTACCAAGAGTGGTCACCTAAGGCTGATAGTGTCCCATTTTTGGAAAAATCCTGGGCATTTAACAGCAATCCATTTACCAAAAATTCATGTAAAGAAAAAGCTGGAAAGTTCTCCTATTTTTTTTTTTTTCAAACTACAGCCTTCTGTCCCTCAAGAAGTGTGCTACTTAGCAAAGAAGCCCAGCTTCTGGGACACAAAGGCCCTGAAGGACATTCCCGGGCTGGCAGAAGCAGAGTTTGACTTCCCAACTGTGGGCAAATTCCTCTTCTGATGCCAGAGGATGGTCCCCCCGCCCCACAGTCAACACAGCTTAAAACTGCATCCTCAAAAATCTGTTTACTCATCACTTTAGTCTTCCTTGAGCGTGCCTAAGTCAAAAATAGATTATCCCCTGGGACAGGATTTGCCTGATCTGACTTGTGGTGTTTGGAAGGCAGAGTTCCGACTGCCCCCGGAGTCGGGAGAGGGATGGGCACCCCTGGAGCTGCCCGGCAGCTTCTGCTGAGGTTTCCTCTCCTCTTCCCAGCTATGGTTCCAACATGAGGAGATCTCTTTTTGCGCCCTTGCTTTAAAACAGATTTGCAGGCGGGTGCTGACCCAGGCTGCGTCGGTGGCTGAACCTGAATGTTCAAGTAGAACCCAAATTTGGGGCGATGTTGTCTCGATGCAGGAGGCAATGGCTGCGTGTTGGAGGCTTCCCAGCCAAAAGATGAGTTCCGTGTTCCATTTCCCATCTCCTTGTACATGGGATGATAAGAAGGAACACAGGAAATAAAAGGCAGCTTTTAACCACAAACGCCACTGGAATGTGTGAAGAAGCAGAGCTCAATAAAGTTCCTATTTGAGATATTATTATTATTATTATTATTATTTGAGATATTATGGTGCAAAAAGAGCTTTGCCTTAGGGAGAGACCCACAAACCCAGGCTGAAGCTGAAGGAACTACCCGGTTCCAATGCAAATATTTTTGGATGTGATCCTCAAGGTCTCTTTGAACTTAATCACCGATCATTCATCAATAATTTATCGTACAACTCTGTAATATGGTTATTTGTTCTGCTTTTTAGGAGCGCATTGCAGATAGTGAAAGGAATGGATCCCTTTGCCATTGCANAGGAGGCAATGGCTGCGTGTTGGAGGCTTCCCAGCCAAAAGATGAGTTCCGTGTTCCATTTCCCATCTCCTTGTACATGGGATGATAAGAAGGAACACAGGAAATAAAAGGCAGCTTTTAACCACAAACGCCACTGGAATGTGTGAAGAAGCAGAGCTCAATAAAGTTCCTATTTGAGATATTATTATTATTATTATTATTATTATTATTTGAGATATTATGGTGCAAAAAGAGCTTTGCCTTAGGGAGAGACCCACAAACCCAGGCTGAAGCTGAAGGAACTACCCGGTTCCAATGCAAATATTTTTGGATGTGATCCTCAAGGTCTCTTTGAACTTAATCACCGATCATTCATCAATAATTTATCGTACAACTCTGTAATATGGTTATTTGTTCTGCTTTTTAGGAGCGCATTGCAGATAGTGAAAGGAATGGATCCCTTTGCCATTGCAGCCGCATCACCCTCTTATTTCAGTGTCTTTAGGAGACTCAGATTTATTTGCTTATTCCCAATTAATAGCATATTTTATTATTGTCCTTAGGATGCAATTACTTCAGTTGGGTGGTAAAAACAAAAGAGCAAAAACACTACAGGGAAAAATGCCCGTGGAAAGCTTGTCAAAGTGTCAGTGACCTGCCGAGGCCGGGCCATTTATCACAAATGGCTTTGTTAATACCCAGCCTCACCAGCACTTAGGCTTAATGCTCTGCTCAAAGCCCGGCAATAGGAGATAAATACTTGATAAGACATCTATTGTCATTATTTATCACTTAGAACACTCAGCAAAAGCAAGATAAAACATTTATTGGGTGTTTGGAAGGTAGAGGGTTGTCACCAGTGGCACCCAGGCACCCAGAAGAGGAGGGAAAAGGAGAGGAGAGGGAGAAGATGGAGAATCGAGTGTAACAGAGCAGCATCGAGGGGAGAAGGAGAAGCTGGGAGAGCTGGGTTCATCCTAAAGCTTTATATAACCAGCAGGAAAGTGTGTGAGGGATGAGAGAAAAGATTCAGGACTGGTTTTTGGAACAGTCCTGGAACAATCCTGCTCTTTGTGGATGCCGGCGCTGCGGTCCCGCTCGTGGAGCCGCTGCCGGGCTCTGCTCTGGGCAGGGCACTGCTGCCAGAAATGCAGCCCGGAGCCTCAGGAGGCAAAATTCGGGTGCTGTTTGGTCAGAGAGACAAATAACGTTTGACTGCTCTTTCTTCTTCCACGACAGCTGTGCCTAATTCCCCGCGTGAGACACGGCACCAAAGCACTCCTCTTCTCCAGAGGAAAAATCCCTACTATTACAATTTTTTCAATATAGCTTAAACATTTTCAGCTTTAAAAGAGGAGAAAAATAAAGATAATTTGCTAGATCTGACTTCTGATGCATTTTGTTCAGTGTTATGTAGCCACATTTTTTTTTTCCGTGGGAAATTTGATGCATTACTTAAAGTTAACTACATACAAGAGAATACTAAATAAATTCACTTTATGTGCTTCCCTAATTAGTTTTCAGTCATGTAATTCTCTTCAATATGGAGCTGAGAAATCCCCAAGTCTACCTTGATGTAGTTAGTGTCACATACACTGATCATGTGAAATTGAATTTGAATTTACTCCTAATATTTAAACACCAAAGCTGACTTGAACCGTATTTCCCCCTTGGATAGAGATGTCACTGCTCCCTGTAATGAGCAGCATTATGTTGAATACTTAAGCCAAGAACAACCAAGTTACAGGAATGGGACATTAATCTTGGGGAACTGTGGAATTTCGTGCTTTAGACGATGCAGTGTCTTTGCATTACTTTAATTACTGGAGATGAGGATTTTGCAGAGTGTATTGCTTTAGTGTATTTTGTGAAGATAGAGTGGGAATATTGAGATCACCAGGATCTCTTGAATAGCTGTAAAGTGACTATAACCACAAAACAATGTTTTTTTTTGTGTCACCTTCAGCTGTTGGATATATGAAATCCAACAAATTCCTGTGTGGATCTCCCTGGCTTTTGTCCCCGGATCTGGGAGTGTCTGTGGGGTCCTGCCAGTCCCACATTTGGGGCAGAGGGAGATGCTGAGTGTGGGTTTGGTACCACATCGCTGCTCTTGCAACTACTTCACATTCCTTCATTAATTAAATCTAAAGCTTAGTGTCACCTCTGGGTTTCCCCTTCACCTGGGGGGAATCTGAGGCTGTGGGGAGTTCAGCAGGAACCATTTGCAAAGACTGAATAAACCGAAATACTGCCGGAGTTTCTTTCTGCAGTTTTTGGGGTGCTGTGGTCAGAGAGATGGGACAGGCGCTGCTGGACTTGGCACTTGGATGGCACTGGAATACGGCCTAATTTATTTTGCTGTGTCATTAACTCCTTACCTGAATGGATGCAAACACCTGGAGGACTTTAAAATACTTCACAGTACTTGGCTCTGGGATCACTCAGTGTTTGCTGATCAATTCATGTGCAAAGCTGTAGAGGGAGAGAAGGAAGCTGGAGCAGGAGAAAGCGAAATTGGAAATGTCACTGTTGAATCCCTCTGGAAACGTTTAGGAAAAGTAGATGGGATTTAAGTCCTTCTCAGAACCTTTGAAAAGGGTAAATACCACTGAAAGGCCTGCACAAGGAGGATTTGGGGAACCCCAGGCCAGCTTCAAAATAGCTCGAGGGGTTCATGCTCTGTAATCCCCCCAAAAACGGTTTCACTCTCAATGTCATCACCAGATTAATTGACTCTCATGCTGTAGGTAGAACTAATGAGGAAGGTAATTATTCCTTCTGTCGTAGCTGGGAGAGGAACTCAGCGTATCACAGTGGCTGAGGAACAATAATTTTGAGGAAATAATACCCAATCATCTACAGAAGCTTAATGAAAACAACCCACAATACCTTGAAAATGGAGTTTTGTGTGTTTTTGTAGCCATTTCTCTGTCCTTTCTACAAATCCATCCAGATCCTTTATTTACTTATTAACAGGGTGTGGCAGATTTGTTTCTAAACACATTGGATTTACTTTTCTACTTAAAGACTGTAAAGAAGTTATTTCCAAACTAATTTCTGACCCTGCATAAGATTAAAAAAATTCCTCTTTGCATGAGGAATCCTTAAAAAGTGGCAAAAAAGCAACTGGTAAATGAGTGGGTTGTGACCTGTTCGTGGAATCTTCTCTACACTGATTTAGGGTTTGTTGCAAACCAGCTTTTTGGGTGACACCTATCACATCTTAGAGAAGGAGTTTGGTTGAAATCAGATACCAATTTTGCTATTTTTTTAAAGAAGAGTGAGCTCTGAATGCAGAACTGCTTCTTTCTGTATCAGGCTGGGTGCCTGCCTGAAAGTAGAACCCAAAAATTTGTTTGGTGGAGTGGCTTTTTACCATCCTGGAATGGATGAGCTCCTCTTGGTGCTGTTTTCTCAACAGCAGTTGTGCTGTGGTGTCTGCAGGAGGAGGATTACGCTGCATCTGGCAAAGGAAATTACGGATTAACATGTGCATTATGGAGGAGAAACATTACAGGAAAACTGTCATTTGTATTTTACAAGGAAATAATCCTTTAAGTCTCTTAGGGCTGCAATAACTCCTTCGTTTTACTCCCCTTTTGGAATACCCTGTGAATCCTCATGTCAGAATTAGTAACAAACAACACAAAGCTCAGAGGAATCTGGACTTCTTCAAACAGAAAGGTCAGTGCTAGAGACGAGATTTTAGAAAATGTTCCAGGAGCTACCAAAGGAGCCCCCACGCAGTCAGACCTGGGATTTCGGGAGTGCTCCAGGTGCTGAGTATGGCGCGGATTTATCCAGCTGCCTTTCTGCCTTATCACAGTGAAAACATGGAGTGACGTCCTGCAGAGGGGCTCAATCACTCCCCAAAACCTGAAGGAAACTGGCTTGGAGGCCATAGGCTCAACCTATAATTTTGATTGTTAATATTTCCCAGGAGGAACATTGCTTGGAGGTCTGGAAACATTTAAGATATTACCAAAATTCCTGCTCATTGCTGCTCTCCTTAGCTCCTGCAGTTCACCACTTCCACATCATGCTTGGGCTCAATTATCTTAGAGGTCTTTTCCAACCCAAATGATTCTGTGAAATTGTGATCAAACTCAGTGATTTTAGAGGTCTTTTCCAACCTAAGTGATTCTGTGAAATCATGGTTGGGCACAATGATCTTAAAGGTCTTTTCCAACCTAAATGATTCTGTGAAATTGTGATCAAACTCAGTGATTTTAGAGGTCTTTTCCAACCTAAATGATTCTCTAAGGCTGTGTGTTGCTGCCCCAAGCTCCTCTGGCTTGCAGTGAGAAGGTCCTGCCTGCAGCACCCAGCTTCCTAGATCTGCTCAAAATGGGCCTAAATTATTTCCTTCCCCAGAACTGGACTAAAGACTTTGGAACTGCAGTCATTAAGTAGGAGTGGGAATTTCTGCTGGGAACAGCCTCGTGCAGTTTCTTTACTCAGCCCTTGCTGTGGAGCCCTCCAGTGTCAATCGAGTCACTGCTCCAAACTGGTTTGTCACTGTGGGGTGGGAATTCTGGACCCCAGGGTGCAGCATCGAGCCCTTCCCTCCGTGGGATTGCCCCTTTGCTCTCCAGCAAAGGTCTTGGAAGAACTTTCAAAATCCCATCTGGGCACAAAAGGACTGGTGCCGCTCTTCCATCCACAGTGTTCGCTGTTCTCCGGTGGTCAGAGGGTCACTCTGTGCCGTGTTGTGGGGAAAACAATTTCTAAAAGTCCCCAAAAGCATTTCTATCACCCCAAGCTCGACTGAGGAATGCTATGGACCCAATAAACATTTTAATGTTGGCTTCCAAGCTCTGCCCAGCTGGGAGAGGTTGGGTTCTTGTGGGTTCTTGCTCCGCCCTTGAGATTTTCACCTCCTTCCAAGCCAAACACCAGACTGGAAGGGAATTCTGAGGGAAAACCAGCAGCTGGATTGGGCCAGGGATCTAAATTTCCACACTTTGGGAGAATGCTGACTTTGGCCGTGGTGGTGTGACTAAAACACAAGATGACATGGCAGGACGTTGTTCTCGCTTGGGAATGCTGTCACCTCCGCATCTGATTTTTGGCTTTAAGCAATAATCTGTATTTTTTAGCAAATTCTACATCTGCATTTATTTCAGGGGGGTTTTGCTGCCTTCTTTGCTCTTAAAGAATTCCTTGGTGTCTCTTTTCCAGCCTCCCAAGAAACAGTTAAATGACTGAACCTCAAAGGTTTGAGCACTTCTACAAACAACAGTCACAGGGAGGAAAATTAACGGTTTTCTGTTAATGACTCATATTAGTCCTCTTTGGTGGTCCAAAGCGATGGATTAGATATTTTTTTTTATTTTTAGTTTTTTTCCCCCCATTTCTTCCACATGCCTGTCATCGGGCTGCTTTTCTGATTGCTAGTTTTGTTGTTAAAAATGTCACTCTCTTTATTCGCCCTTCTCCCCATAGAATCTTTAAAACTAAACGCAGGAAAAGTGGAATATACCTGTCATTTAGACCAGCTAGAACAAAGGTTGATAGAAAATACATTCCTAGTTTGAAGAGGCTTCCCTGCTGATTTTGTTTATCAGAAAATGGCAAGTTTTGTTCCTAATGGACTGAAATTTAAATAAAATCTGACTCTGGAAATAAAAGCAGCCATTATGACAAAATAAAATTATATATTTTATAGGAGAAATTGAATTAAAATGCTAGTTTCCTTTGGTTAAATTCTTTTACATAAGGAAATGAATAAACGAGAGAGAGTGAAATAGAATGAGATAGAAAGCTGATTGTTGAAGTAAGCTTTTTAAAAATCAATAATCTCTTGTAATTTATATTTTTGAAAAAACTTTGAACAGACTTCCATACGATATCCTGAATTATAGCTACATTTCTATGTTTCCTTTCATTAGAAGTTGAACTGAGGGTTAAATAGAGTTTCCCCCCTGGGATTTCAGGTTTGTATCGGGCTGTAGCTTTGGACTACACCCCTCTACAAAAACAAAGCCTCCCCAGAACGTGAGTTATTTAAACAATTTTATTTTTTAATATTAATTAAATGATCGTTAAAAAAAAATCAGGTTATTTTACATGTCAGGATGGGAACTGAACTCTGAGGGGTGGTGGTGGAGCCACATCAGGGCTGGGGAAGGTGATGGTTCGGAGCAATCTATCTAATGGTTGGAGACTCAGCTTCCAGGGAGATATTTCATCTCAGTTCAAGTGGTTTAAGATCCAGGTCTAAAAAAATAATAATGTTTAGAACTAAAATTACCCTTTCTGTACACAACTGTGTGCTCCCACAGCAGTTTGTCCACCTTACACTGGCACAGAATGCTTGGGAGGGATCCTTGCCCTCCTTGCAGGTGGAGGGATTGTCCAGGTTTTCAACGGCACTGGTTTCCCTAAAAATTGTTTTTAGACAGGCAAATAAAGGCGTTTGTAAACCCTAAATTATTAATTAACTTTAAAGGGAAAGCTAGAGTTCTATGGAGCTGTTATAATAAAATTTAAAATGTACTCAAAGGCAGTTCATGACTCTAATTTGCAAATTTCCTACCACAGGCACAAGGTGCTCATGGATGAGAGGTAAAAAGGTGGTGAGGGGAAGTTTGTGCTCCTCAATTTTCTACCTGCTCCTAGAGGAGACATGTAGCCACAAAAAGTGACTATAACCACAAAACAATGTTCCAAATAAAAAAAAACCAAACCAAACCAAACCAAAACAAAAAAACCCAAAAAACCCACAACAAAAAAACCAAACTAAAAATCCAAAAATACATTCTTGAATTTTCCTCGGATCCCCCAAACGATGACACTTCCCCAAGTGCAGTGTTTCCTACTGGGATGGAGGATGTGGGAGATCTGAGAGCACCAAAATGTTGGTTCCTGCACTTTCTCTTGGTGTGATGGGAAGAACCACAAGTTTCCATGGAAGCTTGGTTTCCCTATGAGTAAAATGGCAGCCGTGTGGCCTGGGTGTGACTGGAATGGCATCATTAATCCCCCCAGGAATCTCTGCCACCCCCGAGTGTCATCAGGGTTTTAGTCATTGTCTTCCTTTACCAGCAGCTGGGGAGATCTGCTAGCAGACATTTTAAAAGTGCTTTGAAGTTGAAAATATCTAAATATTCTTATTACTATTTTTATTATTATGGCTGTCCACAGTGATTACTGTGATCACACAGTGCCTTTCTGACATGTCCCTAATGACAAAATATCCTGTGGGCTCTGAAGTGTTGGGAGCAATTCCTCTGCCCCAAAGGAATGTGTATAAGGATCACATTTTGGGCAAAACTTGGTGCTGGAATGGCCTCAGACCTGCTTTTGCAGGTGGTTTTTGGGAGGATGGAAGTCCCAGGGTCGTTTTGCCCCACTGGTTTTCCCTCCAGTGTGTCAGCGGGATGTCAGGGCTGTGGGTTGGCACTGGTCACACCTTCGCACAGGTGGCTGCTGGATCCTTGCTCCAGTGAGGAATTGTGGAAATGAGTCAAGGAAATTGCTATAAACACGCTGATTCCTGATTTACTGACTCCTGCAATAACACCTCACAAGACTCTAATTTTTTTTTCCTTTTTTTATTTTTCCCCCAGCTTACCTAGGTTGTGGTTTAACAACTGGTTTAGCTCTTCTATTTCCAAATGAAGCCTAAGCCAAAACTGAGCCAAAATTAGGTTCCCAGGTCTATATTCAGGCATTCAAGTGGAAGGGGTGTGATGTTTTCCGTGCATGCTTGATGGGCTTCATGCAGCACTCACCGGAATGAGCAGGTGTGAGAGCACATTCCACCTTCCCAGCTCCTGTCTCATGTCAGAATACTGGGTTCCAAGCCTAGTTTTAGCAGATTGAGCTGGAGAATTTTGGTTGTTTCTGGCTAATAATTCGTGTGGGAAAATCAGTTCCCTGAGAGGTGAAATTCACTTTTGTTTAATGGAGGATGTGTCTGCAAGGGGATGGGTGTGTGACACGGGGCTTTACCCGTGGGTATGGTCACGGGTTACAGGCCTGGTGCAGTGTTTCAGAGCTCCTGGGAATGATGGCAAGGCAGAGGGGGAATAACAGCTCTTAGAGCTGCTTCTATGCCCTGTCAGGTGCTGGAAAAGACCCCTTTTCCAAGACGAAGAGGATTCTGCCACGGCTGATCCTTTTCCATCCCGGCAGGGCAAGGTCTGATGCAGAGCTAAGGGCAGTGGGGTTGTGCAGAGGCTGCTCCCAAACACGGGACATTTTGCTGTGGATACCAGTGGGAGCAAGGCAAGGACCGGGACAGCTGTGTACCCACAGCTGGGGACAGGGGAGATCAGTTATGGCACCTCGTGCTTCATTTTGGGCAGACTGATTTAGCAACGTGGACCAAGCAAGATAAATGATCCTGGTTCGGCCTGGTATGAACTTTTACCACATATGTAGGATCCTGGCTGGGACATTTCTAAAGGAAAATTGCTGGAATCCAGCTTTGACAAGGACAATCCTGTTTCCGAGGACGTTGCTCAGCTCTGGGGATGGTGCTCGCACACAGGAGGGAGTGCTCCTGCGTGGTGGAGGGCAGGAAGGTCCTCTTCTGTGGTGTCAGGGCACCAAGGGGTTCGTGCTTCCCTCTGAAGCTCTAAAGCTTTTGAAACCCTTCAAAATCATTCTCTAGTCTCTTGTCCAAGCGTAATCAAAGCTGGAGGAGCTGTTTACACGCCCCTTTTTAGAGCAGCTCACCCCCCTCGAAAATGAAACCACCCCGAGTAACTACAACTGCGAGCAAGTCCTGAGTGTGTGTGATCAGGAGATACAAAGCTCCCTGTAGGTTTGTGGGCAAAGTCCAAGCACAGACGAAGAGTTTCCAGAAAATAAATCGCTTGTGTTAATCCTACTAATTCATCTTCAAGTTTTCTTCTTCCCAAACAAACCTGCGCTGGCTGAACCCGCTTGTAACGCAGCCAGGGAATACACGGCTTGTATTTTAACTCTCTCATTGAGTTACACTCCGTTTCTTCTTTCCCATTTGTCTTTTTTTTTTTTTTTAAATTATTGTTATTTTATATTTGATTACATCCTATTATATCTGATACTTACCAGAATGAAGCTCTCCTCACTGTAATGAAACCTCAGCCAGCCTGGAGGGCTTTGGCAAAAGTAACCTCGGGCTTGTTTGTCGAGCTGGTTTTGCCAAGCCCACACAGCTCTAATTACGTCTTTTCACTGGCCTGGTTTAAACTGTCCCCTCTTTCCAAAGTCTTTCGTGTGTTATTCAGAAATACATCGTTACAATGAACACAGTGTGTTTAGAATAAGTTTAATTGGATTTGGTAGCCGAGCAAGTGTACGTTTTTATTAGAGGTACTGACGGCTTCCAGTGGAGATAATATTTATACAGTGGTCCAGAATTGTTTGCATTCAGGAGAATAAATAAAATGCATAATATCCAAACAAGATAATTAAAATGTCAATTACAAAGTACCTTTAATTTGCTCTGGCTTTTGATTTGCATATTCCTTCCTTTACTTTGAAGACAAAGAAAAATACACTCGATACTAAATTTCCAGCCCTCAAATACATCTCGTAATATGATATATTAGCAAGTACCTCCCTAGTGCACTGTATTTACAGTAAGATTGCGGAAGAACACCCATATTTGTGTCTTGGGCCAATTTTTTAGTACACAAAAGTTTTCTGTCTGGCTTGTTCAGATGTTGACTTTTATTTTTGTTAAATTACAGTGTTGTGGATGAGAAAAAAAAGCCTCAAACCCAACCTAAATAACACTCTGAGAAATCCTTAAAGTTGTGTGGAGTGCTGGCTAAAGGCTGTGATGGACAGGTAGTTGTGGAAAATGGCTTTTATTTGCCACTGACATGTCTTTCTGTAGGTATCCCTCTTTGATTAAAAAAAAAAAATCAACATTAAACAAAATAACCTGTCCTGCTATTATATCTATATTATATATAAGATATCTTTCCCGAAAGAAGTGGACTTTGAGAAACTATAGCACTGTTTAAATTTTGTGTTTGGAGGTTCCAGGCAAGAACAAGATGACAGAAGGGCATAAGATTCATTAAAGCCTTTGTGAACCTGTTGCTTGTTACATACCTGGAGCTTTGTCTTTGTTTCCAACATAGTCAGCACTTACAAAAATGTGTAATCTTGCAATACCTGGGGCTGTGTTTGTGTTTTGAACTAGAAAATTCTTTCTTGCGATTCCTAAAAATGGCCATTTTTGAACAGGTTGGACATTTTCTGTCTCCTTATTTTGTTGTTGTTTTGGTAGACCTCATTTTTACAACTCTTGCCGTGCCTGTGCCATGAATTAGTTGTCGCCAATAATTATTGCTCTCCATTTTGATCTTCTGTGTGGGTTCTTGGCAAAATCTGTTGGGACTACTCAAGATGAAAAGGTTGCTATGCAAATAGGAAATCTTACTCCCTAGTATTTGTCACCAGTTGCAAGGCACAGACTTGAAATGAGCAGTTGTGTGGCATCCTAAGTAAATAGGGATGCTGGGCTAACACAGCCTGTGGCTCTCCGAGACAAGTGGGAAAAGCAAGTTAAGCTTTTTATTTTTATAATAGTTATTGCTACTCTCGATTTATTTATTTATTTATTTATGTATTTTTTCTGGCGGGCTTTGTTAAGCGGATCTTTATTCCCAGAGACTGAAATGTACTCCTCTTTCTTTTTCCTTGAAAATTAAAAGCTTCTACCTTAAAGAAGTGAATGATACATTATCTGCTGTCTCTAAATTGAACCCATTTGGAGCTATTTGCATCCAGTAGAAACCTACAGCTGAGTGCTGTGCTCAGAGGTGTAATGACTGGTTGTCACAACACGCTGGAGGTGGCCCCACAGCAAAATGATCCCCTGTCAATCCCCTTGCAGGAAATGCTCTGGCAACCTGTAATTCAGCCTCAGTATTAACATCCTGCCTGGGTTTTGTTAAATAGCACTTTCTAGGAAGTAGATCTGCTGAACTTGTGCTTAATAATGTTTTAAGGGGAATATTTGATGTAAGTTTTAGAAAGCATCACATGGGGTTAACAGTGATTTGTCATTTGTTTCTAATTAAAGGACTTAATCTCTTATCACTAGAACAGCCTATTTTTTTAATACTAAAGGCACAGATGTGAATAGAAACATATTAATGAGATGTCATACTACACAGTCGTTTAGTGTTTTGTTTAACTTAAACATAGCAGAAAATGTGCATCTAAGTAGACACATGTAATGACATTGAGATAGAATTCTAATTCCCTACATTTGCATAACCTTTAGCAGCTTCCACCTTGCTGTGGTTATCCTGTACCCAAAATTGCTGTTTGTTACAGCAGTGGAAAGGCCTGAAATCACACCATGACATTGTTTTCCTGTCCGAGGGGCTGCTGTTGGCCTTAAACACAATCATGGGCCTGCGTGATTTTGCTGGCTCCTCCTAAGACAAAAAAAGCGTGTCCAGTTTGTCAGTCATGGCAGTTGTTCTTGCAAAGTGATGAGGAACAAGGACTGACCTCATCCATAGGTACCAGGCATTCCAGGCACATCATGACAGCCACTCTAAATATCTAAAAACTGGGAAAAAGTGGCATGAATTAGTCAGAGAATCACAAATCACTGAGGCTGGAAAAGCCCTCCAAGGTCATCGAGTCCAGCCTGTGACCGAACCCCACCTTGTCACATCCGGTCATTCCGTGGACACTTCCAATTTGCAAGAGTAAATCTTT
>VYZQ01016572.1:0-34257 GCA_013400655.1 Mystacornis crossleyi | reverse complement strand
CGTGGATAGGAAATGTTTCTGTCCTGTATTAATTTAGTGATTTAAACCGTGGAAGAACTTAAACCCACATTTAAGAATATTTGGGTGGCTGAGCCTGTTTCCCTTAGTGCTGCACTTTATATTTTCACAGTGGGACACCACTTATAACAGGTTACATCCCTCCCTTTATGACAAATTCTTTCTTTTGGCTGGGGTGGTTATGAAAATTAAGGCTGTTCATTCACAATTCCAAATTTTACCCTTTCCTCACTTGCAATATAAGTTTTCATTAAAAATGAAAGCAATGACATGCTAAAAGCAATCCTGGCTTATATAATAAGAATTAAGAATAACTGCAGAGCAAAATTAGGTTGTTTCAACATGCAGTTTTTTATCAGGTGGCTCTAACCTTTGGTTGTTGCTCATAGTGAAGACCAGCTCATTACTAGAGGACTCCATAAATGTTTCCTGGCATTATGAAACATCCATTGAGAGAAAAGGAGACAAATGTGCTGGTTTTATTTAGACCAACATTCTCCTTTTGTGAAGATGTTCTCTGTTTCTTAATGGAAAAATTGTGATGCAAGTGAGAATATTTCAAATTTTTGCACTGGCTGTCAAATACAGCAGAACCAGATGGTTTTAAAAGTTAATAAAAAAGTAATTGAAATTTTGAGTGTTTATGTGCACTGGCTAAGAAGGAAAACTTGATTCGGTTTTGGAGATAAGACCTTTGGTGTTCAGTCTTTGGTTTTCGTAATTTAGTCGTTCACAAGTTTTGATGTTGAGTGAAACTCAAAGGGTGCACCACAAACTGCAAACAAAATCTGGGGGTCAGTTTGGCTTTTGCATTTCACCTGTGCATATTGAGTGCTCAGGAATGTTATGATGGCAGAACACTTTATTATCAGGGATATCCTCACATCCGACAAGGAAACTGCTGTGCACTTTGAGGATCACAATGGCAGCTATGCTGGGTTGCATGAGTTTCATGTCTAGAAAACAAAAATTAATTTGTGCCGACTCGAATGCAAATTATGGAACCTATTTCTCCCCTTTCCCCCCCAGAACAGCAGAATAAAGCCCAGGCAGGACAAATCTGTACGGATTTGCCCCAACCTCTCCAGCCAGCCTGAGGTCTGTGTCTGATGGAGAGTCCTGGTCCTTCCAAATGTGCAGAGAAAGTTTCAGCCCAGAGTTTACTCAGCACTCCTGGCCCCCTTTCTGCCCTATGGAAAAGTTTGAGAAGGACTCATAAATGGCAAGAAGGCAGTTTGTATACAGGAAATGTAGCCTGGCAATAAAAGCCTGTTTTGAAGTACACTACATGGTTTCTGAATAAATATTTCTTTAATGCATGTAATTACCAGATCAGCAGAATAAATGTGGTCATGTCCTTGTAATTAATACATTGTCAAAAGTTCATTTAAGTATAATAATTTCACAGCAAAACTGCTGCCTATGTGGTTTGTACGATAATTTGTTAAATTAAGTGCAATAAATATAAAATTATTGGTGGATATATATTTTTTAAGTTCTTATTCATTACAACATGCTATCTAATATACTTAAAGGGATTTTTTTTTCATTAAAAGAAAAGCCACTAAAAATAAAAGTGCTGTAATGATGTTTTTCTTCTTTTAGCTACAGGAATTTTCAAGCAGCACCACTTAGTATCGCAGCTGCAATTGGCAAATATTTAGTTAAGAATTGTGTAATCAAGTTGGTAAAGGCTTGAACATCCAGTAAGGAATTCACAGAGAAAGATGCCTGTTTATCCACTGTAGAAAAGCAAAATGTTTATCCCTGGATTTGGTGTCAGACTCTTTCAATTGTACCCAGAGCCGATTAGAGGGCTGGGTTAAATGTTACAGCTGTACTGAGGTTTTAGCAAGGGGGAGAGTGTTGTTCTTGACATTCAGAGCTTGCTTGGAATAATTCTTCTGAAAACAAGTATTCTGATTCTTCACTGCCAATCCCAGAGTGGTGATTTTTTGTTTGGTGGCTTGTTTTGTGACGTCCAGGGAAGCAGAGGCTGCGGAGTAGTGATGTGACCCTGAATAGTGATGGTGGCCGTGTCTAGGCTATCAAGAAATGTCACTTTGTTCTCAGTCGGATCTGTGTTAACGAGTGAGAGGTTAAACGTTGGCAGGGGCTGGCCAGGGAGGTGGTGGAGTCCCCATCCCTGGAGGTGTCCAAGGAATGTGGCACTCAGTGCTCCGGGCTGCGGACAAGGTGGGGATCGGGCACAGCTTGGACTCCATGGTCCTGGACGGTTTTCCAACCTAAATAATCCTGTGATTATGTCCTCAGAGCCTGGTCAGAGATTTGTTTCTCAACTGACCACATGTATGACAAATTAATGTTAAAAATAGATCTGGGATTCAATTCCCCAGTTTGCAAACCCGTGCTTAGTTGGTGCTCACAAGACCACGCTTTTCCCACGTGATGTAACCCATATAAACTGGAGTTTATAATGTTCCGAGTCAGACTCTTCAATTTTTCAAGGCAATAGAAGCTTCTTATTCTATTTGTGAAGACAGAAAAGCTGAAGTTTTAATTTCTCACTGAAATTTCCTAAAATTTGGTAAGGTGTTATCCTATCAGAGCTTAGCATGCGGGTCAGTATTTAACAAATATGGACTAGGAAGGAGTTGGTGTGTTTCTAACTGGAGCTGGAACCAAACCAACCAATCCACCCAAACCTGGCTGGACGAGCAGGCTCAGAGAGGGCAGCAGTTCATGGGTGGGCTGAGTTGTCAGCCCAGGATGTCTGTGAGAAGTGATGGGACCTGCAGGGTTCTCCGAGGTTTTTTCTGTAAAGCACCTTCATCAGTGACCTGAGGAGGCCACGGGGGGAATTCTAAATATGTTTGCAGAACATGCTGCATCCCAATTTTTTATAATGAGGGTGGTGAGGCCCTGGCCAGGGTTCCCAGAGAAGGTGTGGCTGCCCCTGGATCCCTGAAAGTGTCCAAGGCCAGGCTGGATGGGGCTTGGAGCAGCCTGGGACAGTGGGAGGTGTCCCTGCCCATGGGAAGAGACGAGTTTCAATGTCCCTTCCAACACAAACCAATCAATTCCTCTTCTTTATGATCCTGGGAGGTCAGAGCAGGGATACGGCCAGGGGGATGAGGGCTGTGACCATCTCCCTTTGCTCAGAACTTTGTGTGGGGCAGGAAGATGTGGGACAACCAGCACAACTCGAGAAGGTGGAGTTCCACACTGCACATGAGGAAGAAGTTTTTCCCCGTGAGGGTATCAAGCAGGGCAGGGGTGTTTACAGAGATGCCATTTCCATCCCTGGAGGTTTGCAGGGTATGAGTGGATCAAGTGCTCGGCAACCGGGTCAGATCCCAGAGCTGACCCTCTGGGGTCATGGCAGTGTCATCCCAAATTTTTCTGTGATCCCATGGAGGTGAGGAAATACTGAAAAAAATCCCAATCCCTACGTCTGAGCCACGCTTTATCAGCTCTGACTTACACCCCAGGAGTAAATTACAATACGTAATGAGAATTCCAAGCGATCTCTGACGTCTGTCAGCTCCAGCACGGAACCCAAGGAATGCTGCATTTCAGTGCTAACAGCTCCATTTGCTCCAGTGAGAGATAAATGTTCCTTGACCTCAAACACAGGTCATGGAGCACGCACGACATCTTGTAATTAAGCTAAAAGATTCATTGACAAACACCGTTCAAGTGGTGAGATTTAGATGGTTACAAGAAACCATAAAAAGTGTTGTGATCCTGCAGGGAAATTGGCTCCAATGGGTCTATTTTATATCTTGGCATTGAGACATTTTATGCAGCAAGAGCAAAGCAATGTTGCTCATAAAGAGTGGAACATTAATTATATACATTTAATTTTATGTAACTTGTGGAAAACATAAGAAAATTCATGTATTGTAAATGTCATCTTTTTTTTTTTTCCTGAAGGGATTTTCCATTATTATTTTATGATGATAAAATAAGGTGTTCTGATGTGCTCTCAAAATAATTTTTATATTTATTTTTACGTATTTCAGTAATATTGAGTCAATAAAGATGATATCAGGAAATCTGTGAACTATAATGAATTTTATTTACATTTTTATTATAGCACTAACTTCACATCAGTTCCCTTCAAGTGTACAGTTGAAAAAAAATGTGCAAATCATCTCTTTTCAGCAAAACTACCCGAAACATCTCAATCATTTTTGTAATGAATTTTTTATTACAGAGTTTGAAAATATTTACATCAAGACAAAACGTTCATCAAATGAGGTCATATTCTGGGAGAATAGGGAAAATGGAGTAATGGAAGGGGAATCTTGCATGGTGAGAACTGGTCCTTGCTTCCACAGCTTTTTTCTGAAAAATAGTAGTATCTATATTGTAAGATGAATATCCCCCAGCATGGAGAGAAGTTCCAGAACTTGTTCTGCAGCACAGTGCCTGTTGATGAATCTCTTTCTCTTAAAGATTGTGCTTCAGGTTTTTCATGAGTATATAAAACTTGGATTGAAGGTGGTTCATAGAATCCCAGACAGGTTTGGGTTTTAAGGGACCTTAAAGTTCATCAGTTCCACAGGCAGGGACAGCTTCCACTATCTCAGGCTGCTCCAAACCCCGTCCAGCCTGGCCTTGGACACTGCCAGAGATACAGGGGCACCCACAGCTTCTCTGGGCACCCTGTGCCAGGGCCTGCCCACCCTCACAGGGAAGGATTTCTTCCCAATAATCTAAACATCTTTCAATTAAAAGCCATTAAATGTTCCCAAAGTATAGTCTGAAGTCACCCTCGTTGAGATGCTTTAAGAACTGTTTCCTGTCAGAATGAGCCAGCTGTGTCTTCACAAGCACTTTTCACAGAATTCCTGATGAAACGAGTGTTTTGTTGCCTGAGAGAAATTTTGAGGGTGGGTGGACAGCAGTCAATTGGCAGAAAACTTTTGGGACTTGATGCTCCAGAGCAATTAATTCAGCGATTGTGTATTGGAACCTGGGAGGAAAATGGCATTTCTGGCAGGGAGGACAGGGAGGGCTCGGCCACGTCCAGACTGGTGTCGCTTCATCTGGAAGTGTTGGTGGTGCAGTGGAGGGCGTTTGTTTAAGGCAGCCATCTGGTCAGCACGGGAGTGTAACGCACCATATTTTGTCCCCAGTACCATTTAAACTGTTTGCAGTCTCAATAAACTTCTAACTTTTGAAGCACGTGCGCAGGGGTCAGCTCCTTGCTGCTGTTGGAGGGAAAATCAGACGCACATAGTGGCTGAATAATTCCGTTTCCAAAACCTGCAAAGTCGACAGCCAAAAATAAAAAAGCAGGCCAAGAGCAGCAAAAAATCATGAAAACCTCTGGTAGTTGTTTTCCAATTCTGCTTTATTCATCCTGCCACTACAGCTTGGGGCTGGGCTGAAGGATTGGGTCACGGGGAGCTGCAATGTGTGGAACTCGACAGTTTTTTCCACAGGAGGAGACGGGAGAAGATTTTTGGAAACTTCGGTGTTAGGAGTGTGCAGAATTTTCTCCAACCTGCAGGTACCTCAAGTCATAAGCAAATACATAAAATTTTTATTTCTTCTTCTCTTTTTATTTTTTGCTTTTGCTGTGCATTATCCTCTCAGTGGATTTTTTTACTGTGAGGGTGGGGAGGCCCTGGCACAGGGTGCCCAGAGAAGCTGTGGCTGCTCCTGGATCCCTGGAAGTGTCCCATCCCAGGCTGGATGGGGCTTGGAGCACCCTGGGATAGTGGAAGGTGTCACTGCCCATGGCAGGAGGTGGCACTTTGAGGTCCTTTCCCACACAAAGCATTCCGGGATTCTTTGGATGAAGAGACGACGCATTTCTTGTTCCGTTTCTATTACTGGGGAAGCAACAGAGATGATGGAAGAGCAATTTATTTCACCTGTTGAGTCCTCTCCCTCTCCTCTCCTTTTCCTCTTCTCTCCCATTCCATTCCAATACTGATGCCCACACTAATTGTAAGTTTTATCTGAGCACATTTCCTGTATCCTTTGGTGTCGTGTGGCTGCTCTGGTCTGGTTGTGACTACCCAGGACAAGGACACCACGGCTTCATTACGGACCAGAAAGAAATCAGTGTTTTTCCAGTCATCCATATAAATCCGGTGCTGGGGAAACCTTGGATCCCGTTATTTCTTTTCCCAAATCCGAGCCTGAATTCTCCCTCTCTCCTATTGCATCTGCACTGAATGGACATTTTCACAGCTATGTAATTATGTAGTAGGAGGCCTGGGTTTCACACACTGTGCCACTACTCAAGGTAACAACAAAGAGTTGCTCTCTTCTCATCCATATCGTGCTTTTGTCTGGATATTCCAGTGTCACTTTTAGGACAGAGCCCCATTAATATAATATGCCAGCTACTTCTGTCAAGGCATTGATATATGTCATTAGCACAATGGAAATAAATTCAAATTCATACGTTGCATGTCACACACTGAGTTTTATCTTGACCTCCTAAGGTGAGAGACAGATGTTTTCCACTGGCAATGCTTTGGTTATTTGTTTGTACTTGTCAAATGCACATCTGAAACCCACCTATATAAAACTGGAATATGGGCTGCATTTTAAGTGAAACGGGGGAAAAATATGCAGACTTTGAGAGATGAAGGGGAAAAAAACCTGCAGCAAGCACCAGGATATGGGAGTGAATAAGCATAATAGATCAGAATAAGGCCCTAAATCAATTTTATTTTCACAGTTCTAGCATCATAAAAAGTGGGTGGCAGTAAACCAATTATTATGCAACTTAATGAACTAATTAGGAAAATCAGAGCAATAATGGTACTGGTACTGACTGATCTGAATATAAAAAGTAGAATTAAGTTCTCAGTATTGAATTTTTCAATACAAAGGATTGTATAATAACTTCTAAAGCATTTTGAGTTTGGGAAGAGGGAGACTGCATCTGTAGTTGCTGTGGGTACCCAAGTGATCACAGCACTGAACTCTTGGGGTATGTTCACCCCTGTACAGCTTTAAAAACAAAAACAAGTGAGGAACAGGTCATTAAAAGCTCTTTTTGCATTTATGTGCCCCTAAATGCTGTTGAAACTCTGGTGTCTGTTGTCAGGAGGCTCTTAAATACCCTGAGCACAGGGTTGGGGGGCTCAAACCCTGTGCCCGGGGATTGCTGAGTAAACCCAAGGCCTGGTTTAAGTTCTCACAGGAGTGGGATTTGCACCAAACCAAGTGCACAGGAACAGAAGAAAATAATCACAAAAGCACAGCTTCTCTCCCTTAATATTGGTGTTGTTAGCACATGCTATGCTTTAAAGCATTTAAAGCCTCACATAATATTGTTCATGTTGACAGAAGTTATAAATATGTGGGTATCAGAGAAGTATTTCTCATTATACCTCTGAGATTATGTATGAGTGTTTCAAGACACTCAATAGTTTGTTGATTTTCTTTCTTTACACCATTTCTGACTGTACATATTTGATAATATGATGTGTGATTATGGGCCTAAACCTTTTCTCTTTAACAACAGTGACAAGGTTCCTTTTGCCCTCAGTGCCGAAATTGAAATGAGCCCTCATAAATTCCTCCATCATTTCCTTGCTGTTGTGAAATGCGCCGTAGTGTTTTCATTGATTTATAACATATTATTTTTATCATAAAATTATAGCATAAGCGTTCTTTGCTGGTTTTCTTATAATTCCATGTCTCCCTTATCCATGTTTGGCAAATTTAGCAGCTGTTCTATTCGTAGATGGCACATGTTGATTTTTTTAATGGTCTTTATGCTATTTGGATGTGGTATTTTTTTCCTGGAAGGAGCTCTCTGAGCCATGAGTTTCATCCCAAAGGAAAGGTTGAAAGCATTTTCTTAAATAGTTTTCTGGATTAACACAACAAGAAGAGAAACAGTTTCTGCTTTCCACGATCAAAACAATCAATGTGAAGAGTTTTGTTTATTTTCCTGGTCAAAAAGCCACTGTCAGAGTCTATTTAAAACAAATGGGGAGATGGGAGGGGCAAATGGCCTTGGAGCAAGTGTATCACATCCAATACTTTTTAAAAAAGAGAAGGAACCCAGGCCAGCATGTTAAAAATGAACATTTCCAATACAATTTGTCACCCATGCATAAATCTTGCTGACATTTTCAGTCACTTTAATAGCCTTCCCATTTTATAAATCAGTATGAACTTGCACAGTTGCAAAAAGTGTGTATTTTGAACATCTCATTTGCATACTTTACCAAAAGCCAATGAGGCAGTGGAAGCAACACTGGTGATCATAATAAGTGTTTGGGAAAAGGCAGAAAGATCACTAATGGTTTGCCTTTAGGGATTTCTGTACTCCATAGGGGACGAAAATGAGAAATATTTTTCAAACAGCAGGGGTAAAGGTTTTAAAACTAGAAACACATGGAGTGATAAAAATGTTAGTGCCACAGGGCGCATAGCAGGAAAAATTTACAATGTAAAAACTGTAATTTCAGCATTAGGAAGTAATAATCGTGTTTCATCATTGTTATTAAAGCATGACCCTTAAAGTCACATAAATTAGATATAACTTTCTAGAGAAGTGTATTAATCTTCAATGGAAAATATTAAGAAAGTTTATTATCATATGAAGATCAGAAGAAACTGGGTTTTATTAAAAAAAATGAAGTTAAACTTGGTGGGGTTTATAATTAATTAATTTATTTTTTTAATAAATCTCCAGCATTTTGAACCAGCAGATAGGCTTGTGTTTACTCAATGCAAAGTGCAGCAACCAGCTTTGCTCTGAAAAGCAACAACAGTTGCATGAGAGGAAACACAACCAACAATTAAATAATGAACTGAGGAAATCCGGGGAGCTCTGTGCATGGGCATAAATTATATTTGGGTCGACAGAGTCATCTTGGTGTTGATGCCAAATGCATCCGAATGGTTAATGAAGAACGGAATTGGAAAAAAATAAAATACCACAAGAATATTCACTGGGAGCCTTGAAATGGGATCAGTTATCCAAGGTGTGTCAGGGGATTTCCATCCTGCCTAGAAAGTGCAGTTTTATGAGGGCCTCAGTATTTCTTCTGAGTGCCATTCAACAAGGTCACTTCACCTGCAAGAAATTTTGGGTGAAGTTGTATTTCCAGAGATCCAACACCATCCCTGAGTGGGTGTGAGCTCCCTCTCTCCTACCCTGGGCTACCAAAACATGGTGCAGTATGGTGGGAATGGAGCTGCTGGGCTTGGTGGAGCCCTGGAGGGCGTTCATCCAGGATGAATATGATTTCTGGCTTTCCCGGCTCCACAATCCCAAAGAGTTTCCTGAAGTGTTCTGGGTATGGACCCAGCACTTTCTGCTGAGGTCCGCAGGAGCTGCCCGAGTGAAAACTACAATATTTTTATGGTGATACAAATACTACAATAACTACAATATTTTTATGGTTTCATCTTGAAATTTCTCTATTTCAGTCTGAAAAACTAACTGCTAGCATTGACAGATTGGGTGTGCTTTTAGGTAAAATTTAATTTTAATAAGGAATGGAGCAGCTCCGTGTTATTGATAAAGGCTTCTGGCGTCCTGCAAGGCAAACAGACAAACATCAGCCTGTTGGGTTTGGGATCCTGGATGTGTCCCGTGTCAGAGCAGTGAGGATGTGCTTCCAGAGCAGGATTCAGCCCATTCACTGCTCAGCCATTAGAGAGAAATTGTTAATAATAGAATAGCAGAGAAAAGATCCCTTTACATCCCTCACATTTGGTGCCCTCACTGTTAGGACCCAAATCTTGATTTCCTCTTGTTCTGTGTTTCCTTTTTCTTTTTCCACACTGTTCACCTGCGAGAGGGAGGTGTCCAGTTTGGAAGAGCAGACAACCCCTTCTCAGCATAATCTCCAGCTTGATTTGTGGGCAGTCACTCTCTAGAGAAGAATAAAATCTTTCCCAAGTGCTCCAAACACAGGAATGTTATGCATAAGGAGGGTATCATTATTATCTCTCCTTCCAGCTGTGTTTTGATGTGAAAATGGCTGTAGCTGTTGTTTTTTCTGTCCCTTCCTGCCAGTCCCTCAGGCAGTTTATGATGCTCATGCACAGCCAAAGATTAGGCATCGTGCTTCTCTCTGCAATTGGAACTAACAAGACAAACTTGCCCAAATGGGAATAATTTTTTTTTTTTCTCCAGGATGCTTTTCTTTTTTGCATGAAAAAAGACTGGAAGATTTCCATCAGTGTCAGAAACTGTCGTTTTCCAAAGCAAAAAATGTCAGGTTTTTCATTTGGTAAGAAATTACCTGCTCTCTAATAAAAAAAGTTCATTTTATGTGTCAGTGTGTTGTAAACACCTGCAACTGGAATGGCACTGATGGAAAGAGAAATTTTTTCTCAGTGAAAAGGGAAATATTCCAGATCTTTATCTGGAATTGTCTCTGCAGTTGCAACATCGTTAGTTGCAGTCTGCTTCTATAACTGTGATCTGTAGAACAGAATTAAAATAATAATAAAATTCCTTGTGTGTGAGAGATTTATGTATGTTTTTAGAATTCCAGAGTAAACTGGTGGCACAGAGTCCAGTGATGAACTGTAGTGATTTTAAGGATTTTTAATGACATGTTCCAACAGTGTCTACCCATGGACGGGAATAAAATGTGGCTCAGCTCTGGAGATCAGGAGTGCTTTCACATTTCCTAAATAAAAGCTGCATCCCTCAGACTGCAAAAGAGCTGTACAGTTGACACATGAAATGTTTCTAATGCAAAGTTCACCGTGGTTCTGTACATTTTGGAGCTTGGCCCAAAGACATTTCAGTCTTTTCCTCTGGGAATTGAGTAACCTCTTAAAAAACTCTGATTGCACTAACTGTAACCTCTTAAAAAACTGATTGCACTAACTCAGACGTTAAGTGGGTAAAAATTTGTAATTTGCTTGTATCTCTTCAGTTTATTTACTGTATATAAAACCTATAATTTCAACTTAGCGTCCAACTAACAGTTGTGTTTTTCAGGAACTGAAACTTCTAAAGTCAGATCTCAATATTTACAACTTGAACGTGAATAATTTGAGGTGGTACCATTTAGAAATTAGTAGAAAAATTGAGAGAATTATGGTATAGCTATAGCTGCAGCTGTAGCAAATATAAGTTTGCTTATAACTTATAAGCAAATAAAAGGAGGACCAACAGGCTGGAAGAAAATTAGGGAGATTATCAAAGATCAGACTTAAAGCTTCTTTTATGCAATATTTTCATGAATGGTCTTTGCAAAAATAAAACAATCAATTTTTTTTTACACACAAAGTTTGAAAATATCACCAATTCAAATTTGAATATACAGGAATGAGTAGACCATGCTGAACCAGCTTATATGAGATTAAATTTAGCACTGTTGAAATTTAGCTGCTACTGGAAGAGATTTCCTAGGAACTGGAATTTCTCAACCCAGAACAACAGAGGGGAAAGAAGGATTTGATTGCACCAGGATGTTAACAAATGATTGAGATCTACCAATACAAAACTATTATGAAAAAGATTAGACACGAGCAGAGATATTTCCAGAAGGAAAGATAATATAATTCTACAAGGCTTTTGTAATTTATTTTCCTCTCTCTTACAGCGTTGTTGTTTAATTTTCTTGTAATTTCTTTCTTCTTTCCCCGGGTTCTATGGGATCAGTTTCCCTTATTGCATCCATTCTTTGGCATTAATTTACTGTAAGTACACTCAGAGTGGTTACAGCTTATGACATATGTAACTTTACAGGTCCTAAAAATAAAATTAAGGATCTGAAATAACCCCTGCAATCTAAGAGGAGTTATGCAAAGGCAGAGCTTTTACTCCAAGTGGAAACATGACAGCGTCTGGATTTCTCTGGAATGTCAGGCAAATATCTCAATGTCAGAGACGTGTCCTGATTTTCCCTGGAAAAAAAAACAAACCAAACTTCTGCCTCTCTTTTGCCTTTGGCTCCCGGAGCCGAGGGTCTGGAGCTGTTACATCATGTGAGCTATTCCAGGGAAAGCTCCTGATACCAGCTGGGGGCATCCTCCAGGGAAGGATCTCTGAAAGGGAAATTTTCCTGCTGAGGCCGAAGATTTACACCGAGGAGATCCTGACCAGCATCTCCTGGGCAGTGAGGCAGCACGAGAAGTGTCTGTCCCTGGCTTGGACCGAGAGAATCTGGGAGTGCTGAGAGATCCTGGGCTGCAGCTCAGATGCTGATCTCCAGGGATCCTTCGTCAGAGGGCATTCATAGACATGGGCAGAAAGAAATAATCAAATTTAGTCTTTTTTTAAATACTTCTGAGGTCTTCTAAAAAGCACCAAAGCAAACCAACCCCCCTCAAACCCCATCAAATAGGCTGAAATGAGTTCTCAAGTGAAATCCTCTAATTTAGATTTGTTTTCTCACTTTTTTCTCTATAAAGTCTATTAATTTCTTGGTACACTCTCTTAAAATAAGTCACAGTAATCTTGTTTTTCCCAAGGTCAGGCAATCAGTCAGTAGTGGGCAGTCAACATCCATGGAAAACCCTACAATAATAACATTCATCCTATAAATAACAAACTGGTTCGTATGCCTGATAGAAGGAAATAAATTTTGAGAGTGATTTCAGTATCAAGTGATTGAGCTGTTTATTGAATGAACCAGAAGTGAAACACATTATTAAAAGTTATGAGAAAATAACTGTAGAATGCCAGTCAAAACATGGTATTTTGCCATGCTACTTAAATTCAGCAGCCTTTTCCCCATGAAATATATTTTTCCTGTGAGTTTTTAAGCAAATATTTTCCCGGGATATTATGAAATGTATATCGCTCAAGAAAATCCAGTCTTGAATAAAACACTTTTGGCTACACAATTTTTTTTGGTGTTAGAAAAGGTGTGGTAATAGTCCCTACTGCCCCTAAAATATAGAAATGTTTTGAGTTTTGCCTGATTACCAGTTTTCACAGTTTTGATAATGAAGCAGAGAAATGTTTTTTTTAATTGTACTTTGACCTGGTACAAAATTTACACCTCTCATATTTAAAAATCTGTGCTTCACACGAGCCATGAGAAACATCCACAGAGGACCTACTCTGGGGCACAGCGAGGATGAATCACATTGAGGGCTTTCTGTGGCTGGAGGCAGAGAAATGTGGTTGCAATCATCCCCGAATTTGTGGGTGTGCAAAACACTTGCAGCTGGGAAGAAAACATAATGGTCAAGTTCAGCTGAAATATTCACAGGTGCAATTCTGTTCTGCTCTGTGATGGTTTGACCCAGTGTCACCGGATTCAGGCATTGTCCAGTAGGAAAACAATTTCTGATAAATGTTGGTTCTACTTCCAGCCAGCTGAACATACAATGAACCAGTTATTAATCTTCTTTTTATACAGTTTTTAGGTAAATGACTCATATTCCATCAAAATTGTGATCTACTGATAGCTGAAATCACTCATTCAGATTAATGTTCTGAGTCAAACTCCGTGTTTTTAGCAAAATATTCCTAGAGATACAAGAATATCACTTTCCAGGTGTATCAGCCCCCCCTCACACTGGTGGTGTGAAGCTCAACATAGCTTTGAAGAGTAAGATATTTTCATATGCAGAGTTTATCATACCTTTAATTGCACAATCAACTTTTGCAAAACTCCAGGCAGATTTTCTGTAGCATCAAGTTGTAGGTCTCAGCCATTTCTACATCACACACTACCTTCTGCTGAACTAAAGCATAACGTCTTAGAAAAATAGTGTTAAATTTGATTTAAAGGCCTGAAGTGAAGTTGATGCATATGAATTGTTCCTGTGATTAATAATTAGAGAACTGTGTTGTGTTTCTGCTCTGGATTTGAGTGTATCTCTATTTACCAATGTTTGCAGCAATTTATACCATTTCTCTAATAGTGACCTGAACTTTCAATTTTTCTTCTGGTTTTGGCACAGTTTAATCTTTGCAGGGGATAACTAAGAAGGATTTCGTTTAGTCATTCACTTCCTGTGAGAACAAATCTTTAAAAAATTTCAGAAACACCTTTCTTAAACCTTTCCCAGGTTTGTGACCTCAAAGTGGTAAATAGAGGGACAGAAGAGGACACATTTTCCTGCCTGATCCTTCTGAAGATGCAATGATGATGGATGTGAACTACCTGTACAGCAAGGTAAGACCTGGGTCTGACAAAAAGGCAAGAGAAGGTTTTGGCAGCATAAAAGTGCTTAATTTGAGCTCTGATATCATCTCAGTGCCTGAACCCTGCTTTTTTGGGGGGCTGGAAGTTGCAGTATTCAGACTGCCGCTCTTTGCGTGTCTGAGCTGGTGCTCCACGTACCAAACACCAGGATGGTTGCGGAGTGCGGATTCCATTGGCTACTCCAGGGTGGATTTTGGGGTACGGGCAGAGGTAAAGGTGGCGATCCAGGTGGGGGGAGGCTTATTAACCAGGGGTAGAGTGATGCCAGCGAGGCAAGTGCCTGGGGAAGGAGCAAGGAGCGCGTGGCGGCCGACGTCCCGCTGTCCGTGTGGGGCTGGGATGGGGAAGGCGCGGGCGTGGGCACCCGGAGAGCAGCACCAGCCCTGGGGAAGGAGTGCCCTGCTGGAGGGGGACAGGCAGAGCGAGAGCAGCTGTGGCTGCTGGCACATCCAGCCGCCCAGAGCTGCCGACCCTCGCAGATGAGCCTGGCACCAGACTGCAGCAGTGAGGCCGGGGCGATGCTAACGAGCCTGAATTGATCTGCATATATTACAGAGCAACACCACGGCGCCTGCATAATCACGGCGCTGCAAAGTAGGTCCAGGGGAACACCTTGACTTCCCCAGGAAACGAGGAGGCAGCTGCGAGTGGGTTTTTGGCAGGAAAGTGCTTCTGCTTTGGAGAATTGTCAGCTCGGCGTTGTTCGCTCTTGCTCGCGGCCTGGGCCTGCTCGGCGTGGTCCCACCACAAGGTTTAGTGGTCTGGGTTATGGACCTGGAAGGAAACTCCTGCCTAAAAAATTATGTTACAGCACCAGCACTGTAAATGTAGTGTGGAAAACCTGCTTTGAAGGAATAAAGAAAAACGCGGAGCATTTCTTTTGTAAATGGGAATTTATCTCTCTGTCCCCCACATAAAATGAGATTGCTGGTCAAGAAGAGTTTTATAGATTTCAAATATGTTTCTTGTGAGCATATGAATACTCTTTGGAGGCATTTGGCCAGTACTTTGAGTGACACTGTTGAAGTTGCAGAAAGCTTAAACGACAAAGAAAATGGAGAACAATGAAAAAGAAAGAAAAAGAAAAAAGGGGAAAATTAAAAAGAAAACAGAAGCAGAAAAAGACACGGAAATCTCTCAGCCCTTTTTTACAATAAAGTGCAAACCACAATCAGGACTTGCTGATAAGCTGTAAAGTCCTGTATTTTGCATTTCCTTAGGCAACCACGGTTGTCCTCCACAAGGATTGCTTCAGCAAATCCTGCTGTTTGCAGAGGGGGAGCAGGACACTTCAGCCATCCCCAGAACTGCAAGCTCAGTCCTGCACTTGGTGAAGTGCATAATGTAAAGTGATGCCTTTGGAGAAAGTGGCCTGTAATGCAAGAAGACAAATCACTGATTTGGAATTGATATGTTCCTTGTACTCGATATACTCATTTATATGCAAGGAATTTATTTGATCCCAAATTCAGAGATTTAACCAAACAGGCAGATAATTATGTGGCCATCAAGTGAAGAAATGAAGGAAAAACCCCATCAAGATCCCTGTTGCAGAAAACAAGTCTATAAATTAGGGAACAAGTGACGAATCCTGAAGAGGGAAGGAATATCCTAAATAAAATCCTATTCCAGGCATACAACTTGTGTAACATTAAGGCTGTGCTTGTACCAGAAGTGAGGAAATTGGAACTGGAGAGAGACAAGTCAGCATTAATGCTGAGCCTTGCCCTCCTAATTTTTAAAATGAATTTATTTTTATTTTTCCAAGCTCACAATGCACATGCCAATGTAAACCGCAGAGCATTATTAACACAAACAATATTAAGGCATTGAAATATAGAGAGCTTAGATTTTACTTGGTTTTCAGCTCTGACCGAACAAAAACAATGTACAGCTCCCTCCTCTCTCACATATATTTGTTAGGCTGGTGTGTTTAATTTTTTTGTGTGAATCCCTTTTTGTTTTACATTTTGGTGACTAGTTATGTGGTTAATATATTTATATTTTTAGTCAATATACAGTTTAATTTATAGCTATAAAATGTACAAAATTTTAAAAAGGAGATATAAAATAATTACCAAAAAATTCTAAGATCACTTATCTCTTCTTTGGGTTTTTGAATAATATGTGTTGGCTACTGCTGAGACTAATTTTCAAATTCTCAGGAAGAATTTTAAAGTATTTCAGCTAAGCAGGAATCTCAGGGTCAGGAACAGTCCATAGGATTTGAATCCAAAAGAACTTAGGTGATAGTGCTTTCTATTTCTGTTACTTTTCTTTTTCTTTTCTTGTTTTTTTTTGGTAAAGTGGTAATTTTTGTATTTATTGTAAAGTGGTAATTTTTTATAGATAATTCAAAATTGACTCAATATTGCCTTAAAATGTATAAACATTTATTACAAATTAGCATTTTACAGTGAATGATACACAAAAAAACCCCCAGGATCCTGCTCAAAACTCTGAGGAAACATATTTTATATGAGTACTAATTATTAAAAGTAGAAAGGGATTGTGCATGTTATATATAAAATTATAAGTATAGAAAGTATAGAAAGAATTTATACTGGAAAGAACTGACTGAGTCAGACATCATTATTTTGAGATAATCTGGTTTTATAAAAGCTGTAAATATGAGTACAAACATTATCTTTTTTAAAAATAGATAATTTATATTTCTATCATTTTAACTCCAGGAAAACCCATCAGATTTTTGGCAAAGCTGATCTATTGAAAAGTTCATGGTTGATTTTATGAAAATACATTTAAGACACATATAAATGAATTTTTTTCCCCATTTTTACCTCTTTTTTTTGACAATGAAACTGAAAGAATGAGAATTTCATGCACTGATAGAAGCAGAATTGCCCACTAAGTCTGATGGTCACCTCTGTAAAAATCTGTGGGAAATTTTAATGACCAGAAATTTAACCAAAGAGATGAGGACTTGGAATGTCACTTTCTCCACATAAATTCATTTTAAGCACACGAGAGATGCAGTGTGACTCAGATCATTAAATGGGAATGTTTGGAAAGTGCATTTCACTCAGGTTATTTATTTTTTTTTGTCTAAATACCGAGGATGCATTAAGATAATTGCAATAGAGTAATTAGGCTTTCTGCTAAAAATGACTTGTCTACAAGTGGTTTAATAGATTAAGGATTTTAAAGGGGTTGGAGAGAAACAGTTACAGTAATCAGAGAAGAAAAAGTGCTGAAGGTATCATGAAGGCTCATAATTAAACTGAAGCTTACAGCTCAATTAAACTTGTGCATCATTATGCATAAAACATCAGTGGGCATCAAGAGTCCAATAAAAAGAGATGGGATCCACACGAAACAGCTAAAAGGTAAGGCAGGATATGGATTGGTCCAAGTCTTCCAGACAAAGTCAAGGAAAACTCTGGCTAAAATGGAAGTTGAAGTTTTCATGTTCTTCTTTCAGTTAAGAGTCCTGTGTTAACTTTTTCAAACCCGCAGCAGTCAAATAATTAAAATATTGTGGAATTCCTATCAGTGTAACAATGTTAGGAACAGCACACCAGTCAAAACTGGTGTGCCATAAACTCTTTGGGGTATTGCATGCAAAAGAAATTTGTTGCAAAAAGAAAATACCATAAGAAAAAAAAATTTCACAGGAAAGCAGATTTTGGTGTTTTACTCTGAAGAATATTGTTACAATTTCAACTAAAAAAATTAAAAATGCATTAATTGTGCAATTTGTGTTTCTGTAATGGGAAATTGAAGATGGTGAGTGCTGGGAGTGGGAACGTGAGGTTGCAGAGTACCACCGGAAGAATGAAGAGATCCTGGCATGAAAGGTTTTATGCAGATCCTGTAAGATTCACAGTTATTAGTAAACTACTATATTTAGATGCTCTTGCCCTCTTTATTTGCAGCTCTGTATGATTTAATATTCCTCCTTTCCTCTGTGCTGCCCTCTGGATTGGTACCTGCAGGAAACCTCCAAGTTCTCCTCGGATAAATATGATATTAGGAAGAAAATGTCATTATTTAACATACAGGAGAAAGGAAAATCTCTAGATGAGAGGCATGGAAGTCCAAATGCCCACACATTTCGGATCCAAGCTCTTCCCGTACAGATACAATAATGTAAAATTCCCATTTTCTTCCTAGGAAGAACTTTTGTGGATTTTTTTTGGAGATTATTTGTGCAAAGGCTTTCAGTCAGGAGTTAAATTATTATTTTAATACCACTTCATCTGGAAGAGTTTCCAGGTGCCAGGTGGAGCACGTGAGGCAATGTGAATTACACTAAAAACTGCAGAAGACCTGCCGTGGTTCAAGTTTGGATCCGAGTGTGGCTCTCCTGCATCCCGACTGAATGTCCCCAGTTTTGGAATGCCCCTTTGGGAATTCTCTTCTCAGGAGCAGAGAAGGAGGTGAATTCAGTTGGTGGCTCAGAACTCCAAGCAATATCCAGTCAGAGGGGTGGGATCTCACAGAATCCCAGATCTGAGCATTTGTTTGACCATGCCTTAATTAGCCACCGTGTCTTTGACCATGTCTTAATTTTATTTGTATTTTTAGCAGAATGAAGATGCTCCAGTGCTAATTGAGAAGGGTCTATCAGGCCATGTGGAAATCCCCTCCTAATTTAGAGCTCCAGTGTGGGTTAAGTGGGCACTGATGGCTCTGCAGTGTGTGCCCACCTCCCTGCTCTGTGGTAAATGTGAATTTAGCTTAACTCGCAAAGAGTGCAGGATGAACCCGTTTAAATTTGTCCTGCCTGGTTAGTCCCTGTGAGGAAAATTGGTGCTCTTTGGTAGTATTTAGATTTTATTGTGAAATCAACAGTAAAGTGTACACTGAACATTAGCCCAAAGAGCGTGTTTGCTCCTGCTCAGGACCTTAAGTATTATTTTTGTTATTATACTTGTTAGAGCATTGTTATATTACACTAAACAGCATTAGCTAAAATTATAATAACCATCATTATGTTCTTATTGTATTAGCTGCTATATTGTGATAATACGATCACAATATTACAGCATTATCAGTGATGGTGGTGGTGATAAACAGGCAATCCTGTAAATTCTTTGTTCAGCTGAAGCCGTGGTAGGAGCATGATGGGATAAAGGCTTTAATATTTGCCCTGACAGCAGCTGAAGGAGTAAAGACCTAAAATTTGCAGCTCAAAGCCAACCCTTAAAAAATTCAGGTCCCTAAAATAAACAGGAAAACACATCTGAACTTCCGAAGGAAGGACTTTTCTTTTAGGGCCCTTAGAAAACAAAGGCTGAGGTGCCCAGAGCATCACCGCAAGGCAATACACTGGTGTTAAATTTACTCACCGTTTTGTTTAGGTCAATTTGCACCTTTTGTTTTGCAATTTTTTGAGTAAAGAGAAAACCCCAAGAGAAAATACTGTAACTAAAAGCTGCAGAGAGGCACGAATTTGAACCATGCCTTGTCCTTCGAGTCTTGATACAAACTCACATGTCCAACAAAACAGTTTTAAGCGCCCACACACACAAAGCTTTTGGGCTTGACATATTTTATGTGAACCTTCTCTATATAAGTTAATACATACACAGGATATTAAATATATGAAAGAATTTAAAGGGTTGGCTAAGCCAACCAAACAGGTGAATTTGTGAATCCCACCATGTGTCCCTTCCTAGGTTGTTCAGCATGAAAATAAATGTTTGGGCCACAATATTTCAGTGGCCCAAGTGAATGAGCAAGGAATGAGGAGAACAATATTTCATCTGGAGGTTTTTTTTACTCTTTCCCAGAAGATGCTGTTAGCAGCGTGCAAAAAAATTGTATTATACCAAAATTGTATAAAAATAAATTCCCTCCCCCCAAGCCAATAGGTATTGTTTTACAGCTTGGAGACAGAAAACATATTGGTTGAAAACATTACAATATTTAAAAACCACATGGAGTTGTAAAAATTGGAATGAGACCTCTAAATCTTCTATAAAATGGTTAATCAGTTGATCCTTAACAACTGCTGTGTACAGTACAGAGAGCTTATAACTCACAAATGCAGGTTCGAGCAGTGTTCCCCAAGGATGGGGAGAACGGATTGAAACTCCGAAAAGAAAGGGGAAGGAGACAGAAGGAAAGAAATAATTAAATAAAAATGTCAAATTCTTCATTAGCTTTTGTTTATTTTGCGTTTTCCCAACTATTGCTCTCTTAACCCTGAAAAAAAAATATGTGTTCTCTCACTCTGGATGGAATAATCAGTTCAATATATTTTTGAATACTTATTATTAAACTTGTTACTTTTTTCATCTCTTCTAAGAAATAATCTGTATTTTGCAAAATTTAAAGCCAAAGGCTTGCTTGTAGTACAAGAAAGAAAAGATATATTTATTTCTTTTCTTTTTAATGACAGTCCAACAATAGTCCCACAACTCACCAGTGCATTCCAAAAATTTCATGCTGTCATCATAAAAATCTGAAAGTAGCAGAATGTGTCTGGCACTAGACAGAGCCCTAATGACCCTAAACTCACATACGATCCCTGGTGATCAGAAGAAGAAAAATACGGTAAAAATAGAGAAATATGTAAACTGCTTAAGTGACAGAAAAATATCCTCTGGAGAGTGTCATTCATTTTTTTCCCCTGTCTTTCACAACTGTCAGAGGTACCAGGTCTCTGAACTTGTCTTTTGTGTTGTTTAAAAGGAAGCTTTGGAGAATTTTCCAGTCACTTGGAAAGTAAAATTAGTGATGAAGTGGGGTCGTTCCCCCATTCCTACAGTTCCGGCAGCACATTCCCACTATTTAAACAGGAAGCCCAGCACAACCCTCTCCACTTTTACAAATATTGGGAGTGTCGGATTTCTCTCGCCACACTTCTGTTTCCAAGGGTTCCTTTAACGAGAAATTAAGTTACAACACAAACCAATAAACAAGGTTTTACTTCGACATAGAACTCGTGGGATAACACATGCATTTAAAAAAATATATAAATGTTTTGTATGTGCTTTCCCCCCTTTTTTTTTCTCTGTCATAAAAAAGAGCTCGATTTTAATTCTGATTGATTTCTAACTATGCTATGAATTAAGCAGGGAGGAATTTATAGGATTCTTTGAAAGTTCCAAAGCCTTGCAGAGAAATTATGCTAAAGAAACAAAGAATTTCATAGAGTTGGATATATTTTTGCCATATTGCGTGACATTTGATGTTTTTACCTCCATCTTTTGAAATCAGCCTGATAGTAGAGGCTTCCTTCTGTCTCTCTCGACTGTAGAGATAAGACTGAAAAAGTGAATCATAAATGCGCTGACCCCAAAAGAAAAGAGAAATATCAGTGTAGATTTCCTTTGAATAAATTACAGGCACTTTAAAGCCGTTTGGTGTTTAATTCATTATGGTTTTTACTGTTAGCAGTTGGCAGGAGCCTTTCTGTGCTCTGTTGTGTTTAGCTCTGCTACCACAGCGTGTTTTACACATTTTTACGAGACCACTGATTTCCCTGTGATTGGGTCTCGCTCTGGTTTTTGGGTTGGGCTCTGAGTACCACGAGCAAGATTTCTTTTCAGATCCTCCTTTTCCTCTCATGGGAATGTTGGAGGGAACGTTTGGCTTTTATGGAGCTCTTTTGAGGTGGACAAAGTCAAACTTGCTTACAAATGGTGTAGGTTGATCAATAACAGCATCCTGGAATGATTTGGTTGGGAGGGAACTTAAAACTCATCCAGTTCCACCCCCTGCCTTGCTTGCTCCAAGCTCTGTCCAGCCTGGCCTTGGACACTTCCAAGGATGGGGAAGCCACAGCTTCCTTGGGAAACCTCTGCCAGGGTCTCACCACCCTTACAAGGAAGAATTTCTTCCCAATATCCAATCTAAACCTACTATCCTCCACTTTAATATGTAATTTTCTATTACTAGAAGTGTACAAAAAAGAAAAACCCATAGGACCAAAGATCTAGGTCACAGTTCAGACATGCAAAGATCCTGCATTTGGAGGGGAGGGGGAAAATCCCTCGTCTGAAGAAGGTTCTGTCCTTTAAGGCTTAAAAATAACAATCTGGGGACTTTTCCTCTGTGTGAGCAGCAGCTGGACAAGAGCCTGTCATGAAAAAGCATCATTTTAGTTGCTGATTCAACAGAAATTTTGCTATCTTTCACAGAGAAAGTGAAAGCGGGCGAATTGTTGGCTCAATACTGCCCTAAGCTCTATTTCAGCCTGGAAGGGGTGCTCCCAGCAAAAAGTGATTTCTTCATATGACTGGATATCTCAGCATACCGGGGGCTTGGAGAATGTGAAATTCTCATCCAAAAAACCTAATTAAAGTTGTCAGAAATCCCTGGAAGTTTCCAAGGCCGGGTTGGATGGGGCTTGGAAAAGCCTGGTCCAGAGGAAAGTGTCCCTGCCCTCGGCAGGAATGAGATGAGCTTTAAGTTCCTTTGCAACCCAAACCACGCTGGGATCCTGTGAAATTCTGCACTGCCGGTGTGCTGAGGCTCACGTCAGCATCGGTGATCCCACTCCCTCCTGCTCCAACCGTGCACATCCTCATGGTTAGTTGGAAGTTTAGAGGCCTTTGTCCACATCCCTGTAGTATTTAATGCCTTGCAAATCTTAACAAATCAAACTTCCCAACATCCTGAGAGGCATTGTCAGGAAAGCTTCATCTAAATACTTTAATCTCTCTTCTGGCAGTAGAACTTTCACTTCCCTTGCACACATCCTTTATGTTTGTTGAACGTGTATTTATGGGTCTAAGTTTTCTGAAACCCAAACAAAACAGTAATTTATCTACTTTATTTCTTTCAAAATGGTGTTCCTAAAGTACATCTTGCAGATAGATTATCTGTCCCTCACAGCAAAGCCTCACGATGGGAGCCTAATAATTGCTCTTTTTCTAATTTCACTAAATGAGTTATAATTATTTTACGTCTGTTTTATGGTTACGGAATAGTATTAACCTAAGCTCTAATTATAATATAGCTTTCAAAGAAATGTATGGACACCAAATTGATGGACTGCCAGCTTATGTAGGAACATCACATAAAGCAGATATACAGCTGATGGTTTAAGGCATAGCATGTTAAAATTCAGGGGCACAACTTGTTCATGAATAAGTAACAGGGTGTAAATTCATTGACTATTTTTTTTTTTTGTGGATCAAACAGAGAAGGGCATGATTAATACTTGTCAAAATGCACGTACAGTTGAACTTGGATGTGTCTTACTCCCAGTAGGACTGGGAGACTCAGGCAGAGCCTGGAAGTCAGGCTAGTCAACAGCAGGATGGTAATGATGGATATTTTACCTGTTTTCTTCTGGTTTGCCCTGTCTTGGAGCATTGTGAATGTTACTGCCACAAATTAACCCCTTGTTTTTTATGTGTAAACTGATTCTTGACCAAATATCTTGCACTTCCCCCAACTGTCAGAGGTGGTTGAAGGTCAAAATATTAAGATTCATAGTTTTTAATGTCTCTGTCTGCTTTACAGAGCCTCTACCTAGCCCTTCCAATTTGAAGTCTGGCTGCTGCAGATCTGCAGCCATGGAGCCTCATCCCGTGCATCCCTGGAGGATGAATCTCCTCCCAGCAGAGCTCCCTGCAGCCCCCAGCTTCCCTCACACACTCAGCCACCTCCCCCATCCAAAAGGGCACTCATGGCTTGCTCATCGCAAAGTAATCAATATATTTGGGTATTTATCAGCTTTTCCCTGGGCAGTTCAGCAGAGAGGTTATTTGGGCCTAAGTCCCTGGAAGTGACCTTCAGTGTTGTTTTGCCTTTAGTATGAGATGATTTTTTGCTGGTCATCTGGAGCATCTCCTGGAGCCGGCATCCCTGGAAGTGTTCAAAACGTGAGTAGAGGGGGGATTTGGTGATATGGTGTTCAGCCTAAGGTTGGGCTTGGTGATCCTGGAGGTCTTTTCCACACTTACTCAGTCTGATTCCATCCTAACACAGCCAACAGAAGGGTGCCTGACCACCCCGCGGCCCCCAAAACCAGGCACATCAGAAATAACCGACAATTTCCTCCCCACAAAGGTGATCCCTCTCACTGAGGGCCCCTGACTATATCTGACATCCATTCATCCCAGACTCAGATTTTAGAAGTCGGGTGCAGACTCGGAGTTGAAAAGTGCTGTTTGAATGAGCTTCAGACTAAACAAATTAGATGTGTAAAACACACCTGGCTCTTATCTCCCTCACAGCTAAACCTTGGGCTATGAGAACTAAATAAAACCCACGAGCCATTTCCTGGCCACGATGGGAGATTTCCCCTGAAGTTTATTTTTTAAGCCTCGGTGTCTGTTTCTTAATTACTTAAAGGTCCATGGATTCGTTCTGTTGTATGAAATTTGATATAAATTGTTTACCAGACTTAAGGGGATGAGGAGATTATGCACTTTCCTATTTTTAATATTTCTCTCTCCTATCTGCTGTAACCAGACAGAAATTTCAAGCAACAGTTCTTGGAAAACATATGGAGCCCAGCCTGGGAATTTTGTAAGGTGAGGGACCATCCATGATGCCAGGATGTCTGGCTGCTGCTTCTGCTGAGCAGCTCTGCATCCTTCATATTTTGAAATTATTCTATCGTAATCATTCTCCATTCAGTTTAGTTTGGCAATATATCCTTGTTTCTAAAGGTGTCTACACTTATTTGACTACAGAAAACATTTGCTTTTCTAAAGGGCAGCTTAACCTTTGTTTAAATTTGAGGTGAGCAAAAGGGCATTGTAATTATCTGCTGTATTATCTGTGTCACATCTGAGTTACAATGAAGGCTCAACAGGCATTGCCCTTTATTAGGAAACTGCTTCACAAAACCAAATACAACCACAGGTTTGCATCCAGCAAATATTTTAGTGAACCAAAGGCTTGCCCAGGAAACTTGGGACTCTGAGAACTTTCAAGTGGCAGAAAGCTGACCCAGGGGATGGGATAGAGATGGATGGTTTGTTATGGCAGCTGTAGACACTTCATTTTAAATATCTTGCAGTCAGGTAAAGGGGAAATGTGAGTTCAGTGTTTCCTCATACAGAGCTTCAGAGTGGAAAAACTCCAGTAGTGATGGAGGTTTTATAGCTGAGGTGGATTCACAGGTATGTCCCACAGCTTTCCCATAGTATTCCCAAAATATAACTTCCCCGTAACTCCCTTGAGAGGTAAGGAAGAAGAAATATTCTGCATGTCTGTAAGTTATAACTAAAAGTTACACAGGGTGCCTCAGCCACGCTTCCAGGCAGGAGCAGCTCTTTGTGCTGCAGAAAGGCAGAAGGGCTGCAGGGATGGCTGAGGTCACCCTCCAGTTTTGCTGCTATTGATTTGTTGCAGCGTTTCTGGTCTAATTGCTATTTCATGGAATCATCACAGAGTCCCAGAATAGTTTGGGCTGGAAGGGACCTTAAAGCTCATCCAGTTCCTCTCCTTTTTCTGAGATGTTACATTCCATTCCAAAGCTGCTGCCTCGACCTTGATGGGAAGTTGTGATGTAGTCAGTAATGAATTCTAACCTCGTTTGAGACAAAGATATCAATGCCTTTGCCACAGAAATTCTCTTTTAAGAAGAGCAAACAAATATTTAAGTACCCTTAGATTCCTGTGCCAGGTTAAAGACTGAAAGTTTCACCTGATAATGCTGTCCCACAGGAAAAACGAGCATCAAAGAAATCTTCAGGAGCCACAATCCCACTAGGAATTTGTATGGATTCACAAGCAGTATAGAAATCAGCATGCAATAATACAAATTACACTGTGATAATGCAAAAAGGAAGTCCTTTAAATGGATAAAAGATATTACCAAAGAAAGACTCACATCCCTTTTCCAGATAGGAGCCTTGTTGGTGTCAGTAACTGCTCTTCTGCAGAGATTCGTGTGGATGCAGCTGGGATTACTTCAGAAAAGAAACTGGGATTTGGTCAAAGCAGGCAGGTGACTCCTTATTTAGCTGGGAATGTACCTTCTAATCTTGGATAACAGATGAGCTGCCCCTCCCAACAAAAATCCCTGCCCCCAACAGGAGCCCAGATGCTCCAGCAGGAGCAGAGATGCTCTGAAGAGCAGAGCGCACGTAGAGTCAAGACAATTTGTGTGAATTTAAACTCAATTGAATTCAATCGAATTTAATTCGAAGTCAAGAAAGTTTGTGTGAATCTGTCACTTGGAAAATATCCCAGGAGCAGCTTATTGTGATGGGCTGTGTGTAAATAACCAGCACCTCCCAGGCTACTCCCAAGATAAAGCACCTTGGCCGGGAAGGGTTATTGCTTCATCCCATCACTCAGCTGGTTTTATATCTTCATGGCAAAGTAGCAAATATATATGGATCTGGAAGAGTTTGATCCATGGCATGCTCAGAGCATGGTTTTTGTATTTGTGTATATTTATGGTCACTCACTGAAGGAGCAGTGACCTTTTGATAGATTAATATAAAGTACTTCAGATACAGTGGCACAAGGAAAATGACTTTGACAGTGAATCCACTTGTTAGTGCTGGAGTTGCCGTGCAAGTACAGGAAATGAGAAGCCTTCAGATTAAAAGTCTGTCCTAAAAATCAGCCTGGCCACCAGTGTCCCCCACTACCCTGCGTAAAGTACAGTTTTATATTGAGTCAGCCCCAACTTCCCAGTAAACAGAGTTCCTTTGTCTTTCACTCAACAAGTTCCTTTTAACGGCATCCATTTATAAACATCAAAGAGAAGGCAGAGGTGGTGGGAGACAGCCAGGACTGGATTGCACAGACCCCTGAGGGTCAGGTGAGAGGATTGCTCCGTGGAAAACTGATGTGAGCAAAGGGAAGCAGAGGGACAACTCCGTGACCTCGCAGCGGGGGCCAAGGCTCGGTTGGCGAAGGTGCCCTGCGGGGAAGCTGTGCCGGTGGAGCACCAGGGCTTTGTTGTTCCACAGATAACGTGATGGGCTCAGCTGGAAACGATGCCATTTCTTCCCCTTGCTGAGGATAAAGTCAGGTTTCTAAAAACACCAAAGGCTTTGAGAACATTTTCGAAAGAGCTGCCTGAGACAGAAGTCTCAGATCAGGAGCCGTCTTGTAAAAATCCTGGGGAGTATTGTTAGCCCTCAGAGCTCTTTTGGGGATGTGTCAATCTTCCAGGGACACTGCTCCTGCCAGGAAATCATAATTTATTGAGGTCGGCGGGTTAATGGGCTGGACTATGTGCTACCAATTGGTAGACATAAAATATATTTAGTCCTGTGACAAACCTAAAAGGTTTTCAATAGAGGGAGGCTCGCAATAAAACGTGTGATGAGTCGTTCTATTATTTTTCTCTGAGAGCGTTTTTTTCTTTCAATGATAAAGGAAAAAGAGAGAAAGCTGATGTTTAAAATAAAATAAAATAAAATAAAAAAACTGGGTAGCTGTTATGTTGCAGATGTGCGTTTTATAGTTTAATATTTTTTGCGTGAAAAAGCAGTTGGGATTCTAAGCAGACATGATGTAGAGCAATTTAAAATTAATAGAGCACTTCAAATTTTTAGGAGCACTTTAAGTTAGAAATGATCTTGGTTTTGGGCAGGCTCGGTGTGGAAAGATGTAAAATTCTGCAAGGTTTCCAGATATACAAGAACATATTGGCATAAAGGCAAACACTAGTTCAGCAGATTAGGACAAAACAGATTATTTAAAATTCAACAAAACAAAAATCCAAACAACAGAATTTGTCTTACTCTGTTCTTTCAGTATAATTACTCAGCTCCCATTGTTCTGTTACTTTTAATATCCAGTGTGAGATGGAATGAGGAATCTCAGATAAGAACGCTGAGAATGAAGGTTAGTGAAAAATGCAGAAATCCTGCTCTGGCCTTCGTGTCCTCCTGTGGGCTGAGCATCCCTCCCAGGGGGATGCAGATTACGGATCAGCAGTGGAGGTACCCGCCTGCCTTTCCTAGGTGGAAGAGCCGGGTGAGGCACAAGGAGACAAGCTCATTATTGAGTCTCTCAAAGGCCACCGGGGCGAGACTGGGCTAATAAATTCTCTTTTAAAGTAACTGAATGCTCCTGCTGCCTCACGCCCTCCCCTTAGCCTCGCACTGTCTTTCCTGGATGTTGCACAAATCCCCATTTTTTTTTCCTCAGCAGAAATATTTTCTGCACTGGGTCATGTTGCACTGAGCTTTTGATTTGCTGTTTGCTTTGTGGGTGTGGATTTTTGTTTGTTTGTTTGTTTGTTTGTTTGTTTTGAAATTATTATTGCACCATCAGCAGCATCCATATAGTTGGAAATAAATGGAATAAGTGGGGATTTGAATGCCAAAAAATGTGCAGAGGTGGAGCTTTGGGGGCATGGGTTAGTGGTGGATTTGGCAGAGCCGGGTTACCTGTTGGTTTTTTGGGGGTTTTGATCTTAGAATGTTTTTCCAAACTTAATGATTCAGTGATTCCATGATTCCATACAGGACTGCTCAGTGTGCCAGTGTGCTGTAATTTGTGTGAAACTTCCCTGGAGCAGCCTGTGTGTTGGCAGGGGGGAGAAGAGAAATCCCTGGAGCTGGAGGATGCCTGGTTGGGGAGCAGGGCAGGGGAAGCCTGTGTGGATTAAGAGAGGGTCTCCCTGCGGTGATGAACATTCTAAAACCAGATCAAATGCTTGGTTTAAAGCACAACCTCGCAGCATTTGATTAAACTGGGCCTGAAATGCCTTTTGAATTAATCCCGTCACCACCTTGTCTGCCCGGATCCGTTGCTTCAGTACCAACCTCCATTGTGGTCCTCCCAGAGCACAGGAGCATCCGTCACCTGTCACGCGTTTGGGGCTGGATCAGATGTAAAAGGCACAGAGAGAATCTCTCAGACAGGTGGTTGCAGTCTGGGAGAGAGAAACGCTGACCCTGCTTAGCCTGGTGAAAGGAATAAGGGTAAAAATTCGCAAAAATGCCTCAGTTTTGCAAAAAGTGGGTGCTCTGCTTAACAGAGCCATTTTTTTCTAACCCTTTCCTTACCGAGTAACAAATAGAAAAGCATGATCTTAATTCATGGTGCATTGATACAAAACAAATTATTAATTATTAATTATTAATTATTAAAAATTATTAATACCCATATCTATAAGGATAAAACATTTAATGGGTTTGCAGCAGTTCTCTACCAACTGGGGCACACATTAAATACCTGGGTACACAGATTTTAGGCACTTTAAGCTTTTTCTTGCATCAGAGAGATCGAGTAGCTTTGACTACTGCATCTCAAATAAGTTTATTCCTGCAGAATTCCTGTGAGTGATTTAGTGTGTAACCAGATATTTCGTCACTCCCAAGAAATGAAAGATAATGTATTACGTGTCTCTTCCACGCCTGCTTCGTTATCCTTTTGTATTGATTTGCATTCTTTGCCATTTTGACATACACTTTTTTATGTTATTAAATGATGTGTTTTTGTGATAGCGCCTGGATGTTCGTATCCCATTGGATAGGGCTTGTTGCAAACGTGATAATGAAAAATGTGATCCCTCCCTCCAAGCCCTGTTCCCTCTACATTTATTGCATACATTAAATTGTTGTAGAATTTTTCAGTGTCTGTACATACAGACAGCCATGTCTATATCAGAGGAAAAAATCCTCTGTACTTTAATAGATGTTCCAGCCAGCAATGTTCTATACAAATAACATAAAATGTAAAATTTAATAGAGAATATATACATTTCTTTTAATGCATCCCCTATATTTCTGTATATGTGGTATGACTTTATGAGCTCAACTCTGGTGCATAATTAAAAAAAAAAATCTACATGAAACGGCAAAGAAATTCTCCCGAAGTGTTTTGTTTTATACATGCAATATAAAGATATAATTTTGCATGTGCACACTTTGTTTTTCTAATTTATAATAAAACGTACAAAAAGATTTTCAAAGCAAATGGTTTTAAATCAAAGACTTGGGTTTATATCTGAAGCAAAGGAAGAGAGAGGAGATTCTCTGCTTCCATAGAACTGGGAAATATTTTATTATCCAAAGTCACGCAAAAAATATGTTCTCCATCACAGACCTTGAAATGCCTGACTTCTTCCTTTTTCCTACACTCCAAAATGAATTGGTAAAAGTTTTGTGGAAAACCTTAAAACAAAGTCAAGGAAACCAAGGAAAACCTTAAACCAAGGTCAGCCTTCACGTGTGATGCAGACAGCGCTCGCTCTAACTGGGGGTAACGGGAGATCAGAAGGGGTTTTAAAAAATAAATAATTATTGCAGGGGTCCCTTGCCTTCTGACATGACTCTCCTTACAAAAGACAAGTCATTTACCAGTGGTGGTTTGTGGGACTGGAGTATTCCCCCATGAACGGGGGGGAAAACAATCCAGCAGCGAGGACGGGCTTCTCCTCTTTGCGCGATGTCGCTCGCGCCGGCCCTGGGCCCGGCCCAAGGTACGCGGGAGCCAGGAGGGGCTGACAGCAGCAAAGGCTGACTTACAGAAACCACACGAGGAGTTCCCCAGCACAGCCCAGATAACAAAAATATTATCGCCGCTGTTTACAGTGGAGTCAGTCAGTTTATTTCTCAGAGTGCTTCGTTATGTATAAAAGATGCCAGCGATAGGCTCCCAGTCAAAATAAACAGGCAGAAAGTGTTCCACATACACAGTTTGGAGAGAACGGTTACTTTGCTATTTATTTAATAATTGGCCATAAATGGAGTCAAAGTGCAAAGGGAAGAAAAAAACCCTAAAAAAAAGCAGCACACTAAGGGCTTTTTGAAAGATTGATAAATAATGTGGAATCTCAATTAGGCTTTAGAAGGAATGCAGATATTAAAAATTTGGTCAAGAATCTAATTAGCTGGAGGTAATTAAACAGTCTCACACGGGGTCATTAATCTTTTCCACAGACCTTTGATGTTTTGCACACTGTCTTCTAGTCATTAATAAAATTCATAACACTCCTCTTTGTGGTGTTTTATCATCGTGTTTTTCTCTGTAAGAGCATAGAGCAAGTGTCATTGTATCACAAGGGCCTTACTTTAGTTAATTTCTTTTTTTCAGCTTGTTAGACTTAACTCTTTCTTGAACCAAGCGTTGCCAATTTATGCCAAAAGTTTTAAGACAGGTTTTAAATCCTTGTTTTCCCGTTCCCCACAGCTTTCAAAATCTGTACACTGAGAAATAAACCATTCTGATGCACCTGGTCGTTTGACAAAGTTTTTTTTCAAATTTAGCTCATCTGCCCGGTGCTTCCTTTTGCAGCGTGGTTCATTTATTATTCACAAGAATGATAGAAAAAGAATTTTATTTTGCTTTCTTCCTTTACCTTCAGCTTCTCTCGATGGTAGATCCCTTGGAGACATAACCTGTAGCATGTGGTTAATTTTAGTGGCGTAACCAGAGAGCTCCTGAGGATGGGGCTGTGATAAAAGTCAGGAATAATTATGAAAAAAAAACCCTAAGTAAAATGGAAATTTGTTGAACGTGACTGATTTTATGTACAGTCTCAGTACAGTACTTCAATAATGCATTATCCTGACATATTTCAAAGACAAACTGTGCTCAAGAATAGCTGAATTTAAAAGGCAGGAAAGCTACAAAGGACGCCTTTGGAAGATGGAGAGATATGATTTCTGTTACAAATATTAATATCCATACATATATAGCCCGTGTATGTTGTGTATTTATGGCTGTTTGTATTACAAGACCTACATTTATGAGCTGTTAGGAGGAGTTGTGTGAGTAAGCCTAAATAGGGGGAGATACAAAGGGTTTGTTGACGAAATGTTTGTGTCTGGACAGAGTTATTTCACATTTCGGGAGAATTTATTTCTGAAACGGACAAATCCATTGTTTCATGCAATTATTTGTGGGGTTTGTATTTTGGTCGGAGCTGTTTCGGGCGTTTGTTTTTGTGTTGAGTGACTAGAGGGTGTAGATACTGAGTTAATACTCCAGGCGGGAGAGCAGAGATGGCAATATTTGCTTAAAAATGTGCCCCTGCCCTTTCTTAACAACAAGGGAAGAGGTGCAAAACGCTCCTTAAATGTTGTTATAAATGGCAACAATTGCAAACGTTGGTGGGGGATCATTTTGGCGTTTTTATGACTGATTTGCACAGCAGATTTGTGCCTAAAAAAAATGGGGGATCTTATAGGTTGCTTTAAAAAGAAATCACACTTGATACCACTTTGGGAGTAAGAGGAGTTAATGAGAGACAGGAATGAAAATCTCTGGGAGTTTACAGTCATCCAGAGCAATCATATTCTGAACTTGTGAGTGTTTTTTTTTTCCTCTCCTCTGTCCTGCCCTTGCATATTTGTTTGATAAGTCTCTGCCACTACTTGTGGCTGCTGCTTTTTGCAGCATCTTCTATTAAGTTCAGATCCAAAATGCAGCAGAAGCCTGCACAGACCAGAAAAAAAAATAATAAAAATGGAATGCACAGCTCCAAGGCTTTGGGTAAAAAAACACAGTTTCTTTCTCAATTGAATTTTAAATATAAAAATGTTATGTGTCATTTTCTCAGAGGAAGGAAGTGATTGCTGTTATTTTATTTCCACATTACTGAGCAAAAATGTTTCCCTCTAAAAATATCAACCCAACAGCAGAACATTTTGCAGAGTGATCTACTTAAAAGTGAGTGGGAGACGGCCAGCAAGGATTGTTCTCTTTTGTGTTTACTTGTAATTTATAAACAAGTTCTGGCAGTCTTATTTTTTTTTTTCTTCTTCCTGAAAACATGGGGGAGGCAATTTTTATGCTTTTTATTCAGATTGAAAAATTGTTTCTTTTTTTCTGTTTAAGACTATTTTTATGGCTGGAAAACTGACAGACACCTTTAAAAGATGAAATGATGAAAACTGAGCCGCTGCTAAGAGAAAGTCTTCTTAAAATTGCCTTTTCTTCTTTCTTTTTTTTTTTTTTTCCTTAATGCTCATGCATTTTCAGTGACTAATTAACTTTTCAAAAGGACTTCATCTTTAGTGATTTGACCTCGCTTTCTTTTACAGTGTGAGCCACCCAGTAACCTCAGGAGTTCCACCAGGAAAACAAAGGATGGGTGATGAGTCCCTGTTACTTCCAAAGTAAACAGGGAATAAAATCCCACAACAAGCAAACAAAATCGAGCAGAGTTCTGAGGTCATTAAAGTTCTGTTTTTTTAAAAGAGAAATACACCGAAATAACCTAAAATAGTCTATAAAAAAAGGTTATTTCAACGATAATTTTAAAGTAAATTGAAGCTGTCACCTCGTGACCTTTTTCCTAGTGATGGTAATGAGATCCATAGGTGATTCCAACTACTTAATAATAATGAGATTGATACAGGGAACGCTCAGATTGGCAACAATTTGATAATTGTGTGAGCAGGAAGAACTAGCCCTCCCTGGTGGTTTGAAAACATAGCTGAGGTTTGAGGAGCTGTACAGAGCTCTTATTTAATCTGAGCAATTCTATAATGATGTGAAAAGGTAAGTGTTTTTGATTTAGTGATGTCTATATTTCAAGAGACAAGATGTTGGTGATAAAGGAAGAGGAAAAAAAAAAGAAGGCAAAAGATGAATGGCTGGTTTCTGGAGACATCTTTTGGCTTAATATCTAACACCGCGTCTGTCTGTGTGCATTTCTCTCAGTTTTCCCACTAGGAAAATAGAATACTAATTAGATTTTGATTACAGGCAGTTTTTAAAGTGTGGAAGGCACACTCACATTTTTGCTTTTAAATTCTCCTCTAATAGCTGGACACAAGCCTTTGAATTTGATGTGCTATCAGGGCTGATCAGCTGGAAAGAAACCATGTACACATTACTTAAAAACACACTTTTTTTTTTTTTTCCCCCTGTGATCAAAATTGCCTGGGAACTTCCTGGTGATGAATAACAACCCCAGTGAAACACTTGTTTGGAAAACTGATATTTTTTGACATAGTCATGTCTTAAAGCTTAAGAGGTGAGGCTAAAATCCTTTGCTATAGAAACCATAGAGCTTGAGATTTCTATTAAAAGTTATTGGGGTTTACATGGATAAAGAACTGTAAAGATCAATGTTAAAACATAAAATACAGCCTAGGAGTGCCCACGGGTGAATAAAAGTTCCAGTGACTCTGAATTCAGCATCTGAGTGCAGGTGCTGCAGGTTGGCCCTCTTCAATCACCTGGGTCCCCCTTTCGTCCTGCTGAGGAACCAGGAGAGATGGAGAGACCTGGACCAGTCCTCATCACCCTTGATCAGCAAATGTAATTGAATTTTGTCCATGTAGAATAAGAAATGTATAAACAT
>VYZQ01016566.1:0-17575 GCA_013400655.1 Mystacornis crossleyi | reverse complement strand
GGATGGAGGAGGTGCTGGAGAAAGAGGGTTAATTTGCTTTAATTCCTTTTTATTCCATTTTACTTGTAGTTGTAGTAATAAACTTCATTATATTCTTTAAAGTTTGGTGCCTGCTTTGTATTCCTCCCTGTTCTTATCTCACAAAAAGGGGAAAATGCGAACTAAACCACTACATATTTGTAGAAGCTTCTTTCCAACTTGGAACAAGTTACCTGTTTGCCTTTTTATATGATTGTAATTTCTGGGTAATGACCACTTATAAAGACTCTTCAGATCTACATTTTAAGGGCAGAGACACTGGGATTTTTGGCAGAGACACTGGGATTTTAGGCTGTGGGAGAAGATTTCTTGTGTTTAGATTTGAAAGAATGAGATGGAAATGATGGAGTGCCAAGGAGAGTGAGGTCTGGGTCCTGACTTGGAAGCTGTCATAAGAAAGAAGGGGAGCACACTGAAACATGTAAATAATAGAGTCTGAGGAGTGAAATTATTGTACTCTCTGGTTTGTGTGGTGGTTGTGGAAAGTAAGACGTTCTTCAGTCACATTTTGGTGGCATATGCAAAATTTTTTTGAACCCTCAATCATAACATCAACAGGGGAAGCTGAACAGAACTTGCCTTGCTGCACAGGTCTAATGACAGTTCAGTGAGGTGAGCAAAAGTCTGAGTCACTGAAAATAAAAACAAGGCAAAGAACTCTTTTTCTCCCACGGTAGGAAGCAGATGCTGTATGTGTAATACGTAAGTAAATGTCAGTCTTTGAAGGTGTTGTCCACACAAAACTCTCCTAAAGCAGAGATGCATAATATCACACTTTGTGTAAAGAACAGCTAGGTCTTTTATCCTGTCTCTGGAAATGAGGAAACTACCCCTAAATGAAACTATCCATTGTTTCTCAAGAAATAATATGAAAATATTCTACCGTTGCTCCTCAGGCATTCTTTGTTCTTTTATTTAATTGCCTTATCCACATAAAGGCACTTTAACAAGACAAGGGTGGTGCCTTTGGGAAATAAAAGATGATTGGGATGTTGTAAAATCAGAACCAAAGAAATTCAGTAAGAGCAAATTAGTCAGAATAGAACAGCTACATTGCAGTACCAGTAACCTTAAGAACAAAAGTAACAGAGAATTATTTATTCAGACAAAACCCCAGTCTTAAGCAGTCTCAAACAATGTTCACATTGCTAACATCTATCTCTTTGTCACCAAGAAAAATCAGTACTTTCATTTAAAGGAGTTACAATTTAGAAAGAACAGTATCAGGGAATTATATCTCACTGGAAATAATAGTGGAAACCAGCGTTTTCTTCAAGTTTAAAGAGGAAAAACTGTCAAGGATTGTCAGTATATATGATAAGGGGGAGCCTTGATTCCCTTTTTTTTGCTTATGGTTGATGTAAAACAGGATTTGAAATCACTGAACTTGGAGATCGTGAAGCAGCAGAAGAGATAAAGGTAAAACTTGATAGAAACAGAGAACTAAAAATTCAGAGACTATTTAGAAATAAAGATACTATTTAAAGAAATACAGAAAGTAAATTTATGTGAATTTCTTTAAAGGAAATATGATCTTGGCAAATTCAGGGCCAAAAAAAGTCTAAATAGATTCCCAGGAGAGCAGTGAAGAGAACAGAAATAGAAGGGTAGAACAGAGGTCAAAGAGGGATTTGCTGTGAGGACACCAAGGATGTTTTAGCACTGACTCCATGAAACTGAAGGATCAACTCTGAGCATGGAGCCAGCAGCCTCTCTTTTCCCAGTAGCTACACTGGGGGGTGCAAATAGGTTCTTGTCTCCTTAGCTGGAACATCCTACAAGACCAGAGCAGGCCAGCTGGGCTGGGGGAATGTGAGCACTGCACACATGGTCAGGACACAAAAGTCCTTCAAGTTCTTTCCAGTGGAAACAGTTAGAAAAGAGAAAAACAATGGAAAGGTTAATGCTCAGAATAAGCCTTCTTCAGCTTTCTCCTGAGCTACTAAAAATCTGTATGTGTGAGTCGCCTTTCCCTCTTGTCAACCAAGAAACCTGTAAAGGAGCAGTGAGTGAATATGGTAAGGGGCAGAGATCTCCTCCTCTCAGCATTCAAGGTGCCTGCTGCAATAAGTCTGCTGCCCACGGGTTTGCAGGGGTTTAGTGAGATCCTTCTTTGGCAGAAAGGAATGCTCTGGGGTGGTTACTGATTTTTGGAGAACAGCTCAGCACGACGGAAGAGAGAGAGAGCCCTGTGCTGCTCTGCAGGTAGGGACAAGACACTGATCTGACTTTAGCCCTTAGAAATGTGTGCTCTCACTTCCACCCAGGTCTGAGAGCACACACCTTTCCTTGACAGAGAGGAATCACCTCCATTTATTCAAGCAGTCACTAGATTGCTGCCTTTTTTAGGCAATAAATTTTGGCCTTCTTCAGAGAATAAATTCCAAACATGTTCATATTCTAAGAAAGGCATCACTAATACTTCATAATGGTTCTGTTCGTGTTCAAGTTTATAGACAGAATGTCACTTTATTGAAATCTCCAAAAACTGAAGTTTTAAGTGTCTTGATTCATTCATGAAATTTGAAGTCATTCACGAGGTACCAAAATAAATGGTGATGCTTTTAGAAGAGATTACCCTTTTCTGAAATATTAGGCTGTGAATGTTACAACTGTAACTGCAGGCTACATTAACAATGCAAGTTTTCTGGAAAATAAAATCTGCTATGTGAATATTGGAATATTGGAAATTTTACCTCTGGCAGAGTATTTCCAAATCTGTGGATGATAGAATATATTTAACTATGGGCTGATACTTAATGTCTATATGTAGTTTATTTAAGTGAATGTTTCTTCTTCTTACAACCATCACTCTCATGTAGATTTTCTACCACTATCTATAGTTATATTCTAACTCTCATAAATAACTTTGGTTCTGTTAAGTGCTAAGTAGATTTAGTACTGTATATATGGGGTGCTCTGAAGCATTCTTTCTTCCCATATGCAACTGCTGCTCTCTAAGTTGGTGAGATTTCACAAGCAGTGAAACCAAGGTTAAAACACAGGAGGTGTTTGTTCATGGCTTTTTTAATGTTTTCTGCAGAATTTACTGGTAGTCTTTGGAATTGCTTTTAAGTGGTTCCTCAGTTAATGTAGAATGTAAAAGTCCTTCCATTTCCCTCTCTGGCTGTATAAATAGTGCAAAAACTTGGGAACAATCTGAGTTATGAAGAGGAAAGTTCAAGTGTGTGAGAGGTCTCTGCTGCTCCAGTAGGGACTCAGCACCATCACCTCTGACAGCTGACTTCAGGAATGTCAGGAATATGTGGAATTTGGTTCACAGATCCTAATCGCTCAAGATATGGTCATTTCCCCATTTAGTAGTTAAGGCACACATTTTTTTACTTATTTTTTAGGTTTTCCGTAGAAATCTCCATACTTCTTTTGTCCTCAATTGAAACCCTCCTAGGTGTAGAAACCATGGCTTCTGTGGATGCAAAGTTTTGAAATAGGAGACCAGGCCTTTGGGCGGTAGAAGACAGTAGTTCAAAAACAAGCAGAGCTGAAAAACATGGTGTCCAAAGGGCTTTGCACCTGGAGAGGCTCATGTTCCCAAGACTGATCAAGCCTAATGAGCTAATAGAAACTGCATGTAGGTAATAAAGGAGGTTGTACCCAAAGCAAAATCATTCTGGCTTCTAGTAAACCTGAATATTTTTTACGCTATGATTCTTAATTCGAGGCTTTTTGCCTATCTAGGACAAAATGAGGTGTTCAAGACAGGCACATTGACAAAATAATCACAGGTGAAAGGTACAGCTGCTATAATTTCACACTTGAGGTGGAAAAGGACAAGACAAAACTGCTTTGAATGGTCCCCGGGTTTAAAATTGTCTGCATTTGTTCACAGAGGAGGTGCCTGGTGCCCTCCTCACTTTTAGAAGCCAACACCAGGCATCCATAGATCATCCTCCTCCCTGCCCCAGGAGCAACCACCTCTGCTTGAAGCCGAGGAGAGCAGCCCCGTTATTCCCCTGGCTGTGCACAGACTCCTTGCAGGGGGTAGCCCACACGCAGCACTCACCAGATGATGCTTCTGTGTTCAGGTGTACGTCTGCCACTGTGACACAAGTGCCGCTCACTGGGCTGACTCCGATGCTCCTTCTGCAGGGAGATGGGTCACGTTGGCTGAGTGTGGCACTGGCTCCACACCGTGCTTTCCTGCACAGGGCCCCTTCCCCAGTGCATCCCCCCCCAAGCCCCATTCTGACAAACTTCAGCATAAGCACACATTGTAGAAAGCAGAACATTTTATTGAATGGGCACAACAAATTAGACTGTGTGTAACTGCTTTGGGATATATTTGAATAAAAGTACAGTTCTCTTTAAAACAGATTTGTGGAGCTTTTCTCCTTTGGTTAAGTTGTTTTAATCCAGCTTTAAGCATAGTCCTGTGTGAAGGTGGCTTCTTCATGCTTTTTCATAAACTCTTTTGCAGGAAACGTTATTCATGGTGCATTCCTGGAAAGAAAAGGTAATTCAATCAGCTTTTAACTCTCACTAAATGTTTGTTAGTCAGAAGGTAGAGAATTACTTATCTATTGGGAACCAGTTTAAGAAAAATTTGCATTTCTCTTCCTCTAAAGCCAATTGCCAAAAGAGTGAAACTCAAGTTTTGAGAGCTTCAGCAACAGAAGTCTGAAAAACAAGCACAGGAGTGAAAGAATGTTCAGGAACTGCTCCAGAGACCCCCAGGAGTTTTCTAATCTTTTCTTAAAAATCTCTAAAGAAGGCTGCTAGGACTTCCGTGGAGGCTGACTGGACATGGGAGTTGGGCATTAACCTCTTCTTCTTTCACCTTTTGCAGCTGTGGCTTGTCTTCTTCTCACACGTGTGTGCACAACACATGCACACATAGACAGCTTTCAGACTTGCAGCTGCTAGAGTCAGCCTCTGCATGTTAGGCTCTGTCCTCATCTATTTTTCTGTTAGATCAAACTCTGTTTTGTTCAATCTTTCTTAATGAAGTTGTTATTAAAAACTATTTCTATTTCTTCTCCTCTGGTCTCAATCCAAAGAAATTTAAATATTGAATTTATGGACACATTCTTTTTCCCTAGGGGAGGGCAGAACTCTTCAGGAATTTTGTGTATGTATATTGTTTTGCAGCATGTAGGAATCTCAGCTGCCTTTTATGAACATTTAGTCCTGTCCCAGATTCTTCAAAGTGTGTTTTGTAAAACTGTAAAGCAGAGCTGGGAAGCCCCAGACTGTAGGTGGGCCTTACTGGCACCAAGTCAAGCACAATAGTTTCTGACCAGATAAAACCAACCAACAGAGCTTGGACACATGTTTCACTGCTCTAACATCATATTAACCCAGTTGTTGGTGATGCTTAGCAGGATTCCCACAGATGGCTGTTAAGCCTCTGCTGAAGATGAACAGGAGTATTCTGCATTGGCATAGAGTGGATGTATTATTTAATGTGGGCTTTGCTAAGGCTTCCTCTATACTGTCCAGGACTTGGAGATTCTGATATATAAAAGTTTCCCTCATAGGGATGTTAGGTTTTTCTTCCTACACTTTCCTAACCATGCATTGCTGTGGACAACAGGCACCTCCATACCATTCCGTAAGTTTAACGGCTTTGCAGTGTTAACCTACACTCTAGACTCAATCAGAGAGATTTCTCACCAAGTGCACAGAGCCCTTTCAGATGCTTTCCCTCCCTGTGTTTGAATCCAAAGTCATACACCAGCCAAACACGAATTCTGCACACTAAATTCAGTGATTAAGTAACAAAAATTAACTTACCACCACCAGGTTCCCATCCACCACTTTTCTCTTTATGATAGTCTCTTTTCCATCCCACTTCTGCACCTGGTTCAGCACACCATTGTCTAGGGTTATGACATTCTACCAAAGCAAAAAAACAAGTGTGGCTGTTTCATCAGGGTGCTCTGGTCTCGGGAGAAGACTTCCCAGGCCCAAACAGCACTAAGCACAAGGCACCCAGAGCAGTCTTACCTGTGGTGGCAGCATTTCTGCACTGGATGTCAAAATCACAACTCTGCCCTCCTGCTCCCACATCCCTTTTGAGAGATGTATTTGCAAAATGCCTTTTCTGGACTCACCTTTGTTTTTCTGTCATCTGCTGTGGTCTCATCAAATTCTTCACCCAGCTTGAAAGAGATCTCTGTATTTTTCAAGGTACTTTCTGTTTTGATGGTTATCACATCACCATTGATGCTGATAGTTACGTTAGGCTTGGCCACACCAGCCATCTTCCTGGTAGCAAACCCCACACCTGTAAATAAGATAGGGCACTATGAAATTTTTATCTTTCCTCAATCTTTTTTCTCTTATATGTTGGAAAAAAACCCCTCAGTGCTCTTTCTCCTATTGCTTTCTGAGTGTTATTAATTCTGTGTTACGGAGATTCTTTTGTAAAATCTCACTTGGTACTGCTATGGACCAAGCTGGGTGGGTTGATGCAAGAAAACTCTCTACCCTCTCATTGTCAAAATAGTAAAAGCAATATTTTTAAGACTGAGATTATTTTAATGCCAGATATTTGCACACAGACTTGTTCAGAATAACTTTTTTAGCTTGTACTCTAACTTGTATTCTAATTGTGTCTAAATGTAAATAACAGAAACATATGACAGTTTCTGAGCCACAAAAGCAATAAACCAAACAAACAAGGAAAAAGAAGCAAGAACTTTTTATATTTACAAGTGGGTAGCTTGAATATAAGGAAATGATTAAGAAAGAGCTGGCAATGGTTATGTCCTGAGTAAAATCTGGAGTAAAGACTAAGAGTGCAAGAGTCTCACTCCTTGAAAGCTGTCACAGTAAGTTACAGTAAGTATTTTACCCCTAAACTGCAAATAACACCCACCTTTTTAGCATGTACTAATTGAATCAGTGCAAGTTACCCCCTGGTTTCTCCACACTAACAGAATGTTAAAACCTTTTACACCCCAATTTTAATTCTAAGCGAGAAGTCTACACCTTTAGAGAAAAGTGTTAGCCATCAAATCTTTGCAAGTATCTGCATGAATCCATGTAATCGTCTTTGTTAATATTCACTGGAGCTACAGAGTTTCATTCAATATAATAGCCATGGCAATTAACTGGTGTCCTAATTCAGTAGCATTTTAAAGTTGTTTAGGTGTGTTGCTTATAGATGTAAGGAAACTTGCTGCTTTCTACCATTGCACTGATTTGCGTGTCCAAGGATAAAAGCTAATCCACACCAAATATTGCAGTGATGTGTTTTACTTCCATTTATAACACTGCTAATAAGGCATGTCTAGACTTGGCTTACCTGAAATTATTCCTATCAAAGTTTTTCTGCTTTATAGGAGTTTAACAACACTAATTGAAACAGATGAGTTCTCCAGTTTAAGACTACCTGATCAAAATCGTGGATTAACCCCCCCTTGATAAACAGCACAGCCAGAAAAAGCAAGTAAATAATAAAGTTCAAAATTGGTATTCCTTCCCTGTTCCAGATACAAGAAGTCGAAATAACAATTCTCACCCAGTTCTTTCATATAGTCCTCAAAGTTCTCACTAGAAAGGAGCTTCCAGGTGCCCACAAACTGGTCGCACATTTTGTCAGGCTAGAAAGATGTCTTCAACAGGTTCAAACAGAAATGCAGGACAGGAGAATATTATGAGCTCCAGGAGAAGAGTACTTATCTTTAAAAAGAAGCTGTGGCCACATGATGCTCTGGGATGACCAATGAAGAGGGAGTCCCAGTGCCCAGTGTTTTTCTTCCTCCCCTACCCCTCCTTTGCCAGTAGGTCATAGGGCTATTATTCATATGCCCTTACTAGCACAAAGATCACTGTCTTGTTTTTATTTAATTATTTTTGTCATTCAAGAACACTCTACCTTAAGGAAAATAATTAAATCTAATTACCTTTCACAATAAAAAGGTAGGCTCGAACTCAACCCCCAGAGAAAAATTAATGTTCTCTCCCATACTCTTTCATTTCTGTCCACTGTATCAAATGGACACAGCTCAGTTCCTAGACTTTCAGATTCAAAAGGCTCATTGGGATCATTTAGCTTGCTTTTAGCACGCCTGCAGTCTGAAATTTCCTCTAGAGAAACACAAAATTACAGGAAGAAGTGGATTTGGAGCACAAAGAGAGAATGCTGGGGTTATAGAAGGCTAAGGCGATAAAATTTCTTCCTTGATTGGGATCTCCTTGTCCTTGCACCACCTGAATCGATTGAAGAATAGGTCTGTAATATGCTTTTATGTATTGGAGAGGGGATATGGGGTTCTGTGAGAAGAAAGGTAACAAAACAGAGGATTTCTCTTCCTTTTACTCCCACACTTTATGAAGAATTATGTCCCAATGACTAGCATTTTGAGTAGTTATGGCATAAAGCTAGGCTCTAGTATCGACCCACCAAAGGTCCCTGGACACTTAATTTCTTTTCTGTTTGTGCTGTTCAAGCATCAATTTACTTGAGTCAAGTTGTGTACAAGCCTGACAGAATGGGTCCATCCTGACTGATGCTCTAAATCCCCTCACACTTCAGACCACAAAAAACTAAGAAAGCAGTCAGAAAGCAGTCAAGCAAGTTCTTAGACCTTCCTTTGTCTGTAATGTGCTATTCCAATGGCAAAAGGCAGCTAATAAGTGCATAGTCCAGCCCCTGCAATTCTCTTTATGTGGATTTCCAGGAATTACTCTGCTGGTTGCTAGGCAACAAGTATTGTGGACCATATATTTTTCTACTTGTTGACTTTGTAAGTAACAATGCTATAGTAGAGTTATTTATGTAGGATTTCAAGATCTTAGGGATATTTGTAAGGGAAGGGAAGTGAAGAAGTCTCCAGTGCATCCTTCCACTCAGGCAGGATCACCTCTGAGCCCACATCAGGCTGCTTAGAGCTGTGTCCTTTTGTGGATCAGAAAACTCCAAAGATGGAGCCCGCAGTTTCCCCAGGCAACACACACCCCTGCCCAGCTGTGCCAAGGGGGAAAGGGTCTCCCTATCATCTCTCCAAATCTCTCTACTTTCAGCTTTTATTCATAATTTCTCATCCCCCCCCACCATTCACTGCCTGGCTCCAACTCCTTGGTCACGTTCCCACCAGTGTTGAGGGCTGTTTGTAAGCACTCCCAAAGCTCAGCCAGGATGAGCCACTTCAGTCTCACAGCCTCTTCTCACAGGGCAAGTGCTCCAGACCCCTGAGGACTCTGTGAGTCCTCTGTTGAATGCACTCCAAAACTGGATGCAGTACTCTGGATATAGCCTAATGAGTGCTGAGATAAGGGCAATAATCACTTCCATCAGCCTACTGGCTGTACTTCTGAACATACAGCCCAGGTTGCTTTTGACCTTTCTGATGCCAGGTCTCACTGACTGCCCACCAGGATCCTGAGGGCCTTTTCTGCAGGGCTTCTCCCTAGGCAGTGTGTCCCCAGCCAGGATTGCTCTAGGAGCTGAGCATGTTTGTAGATGTAAAATTAGTTACCCCTTGTGCCTTGTAAGATGTCAGTCTATGGGGACTAGAATAGCTAATCTTAGATTTGGCCTATTCTTTTTAAATTTTTTTTTGCATATTCACTGACTTTGGCTTCATCTCAAAATAAATAAAACTGAGAATGAGTGAATCTGAGCTGTTTGTAGATATCTTGTAAACGTGATGACTCAAAAATGCAAGAAGAAAGCTAGCTTGTGGCCTGGCTTGCATGTTTACTTCAAAGCCAGCAGCTATCTGGGAGCACACTTATGGCTCTCTATTGGAAAGTATCCTACCAGTGGTATCCTTTCCCTCAGGAGAGACTTCCAGTAACAAGAGATAAACTTGTGGCACTGATGTCATCTAATACAAATCCTGCCTGCTCTCTGGGGCAAATGTATACAGCCTGCTGATAAAGACTGGAGTTTTTATTGGTCGTGAAGAAATCAGTGAGGCTTCTGAGCCTGAAAGTTAAAGCAAGTGATTCATGTCACTTGCAGAAGTGTCTTGACAGCAGGAGCTGGGCAATCTGGCTAAACAGGCCTGTGGTTATTGACACTGATGTGATCTAATACCATCAAAAACAAGGGCATGCTCAAAAGTGTAGAAACTTCCTTCAAAATAACCAGAAATTTTGAAGAAACCACAGTCAGTAAGAGGTAAACCAAGAAAAGGAAGCTGGTGAGGGTCCAGTACAGGAAATGCTGACAAAGAAAATTTATCTCTTAATCCTGATATGAACTGAGGCGGCTCCAGTCTGCAAATAACAGTGATGCACTGTCTGCAGTGTGGTCTTGGGGTGCTCTGACATTTCAGGATAGTTCCTTACACAGGATATGCAGAAGTGATCACAGATCACAGAATTCTGTGGTTCTATGAAGTGGAATAGCAAAGCAGCAGCTGTGCTGGGAAAATCAGTAGATGGGAAGGTAGCAATGATGGGTTAAATCTTGCTTGGTGAGTCAGACCTAAGGGGGAGATCTACTTGAGATAAACTGCTTTTTACCAAAATAAGCACAATAGTAACCTCCCTTTGGCTTTTTCGGGCTTGCAGGAGCAATGACGCTCTGTGAAGAAGAGGATGTTTATTCCTGTAGTGAAGATCTGCCACTTAGGAGACCTTTCGACTGAGCATTGTGCTAAACCCTCCCTGGCACTTTATATAAGTATGGAATTGTCAAAGTAAATACACATCTTACTCTCGAATGTGTAAATATAAGGTAAGAGTTATGACTGCTTAAATGGAGGCTTCTTTCTCAAGTTTCTCCTTGCCCCAGAAGGGCAGCAGAGTTCAACTCCTTCGAGTGCTCTGGCTGTCAAACTGGTGACTACCAATGAGCAGCAGTGTATTGTGCTTACGTGCTCGTCTCCATAGTTCTGCTACTCTTTGGATCAAAAATTGGTGTGAAAAGACATCCATGCTCAATTCCACACCTGAAGACACTGACAATGACTTCTGTTGAACACTTCCTTAAAAGGAATGTGGCCTCCGTATGGGGTTATTACTGGCACAGGTGGCAATATTCACAGTAAGAAGAAATATGTATTCTTGGCAAAGCTATAAAAATGGAGATTTTTCCTGTGCAGGGAGGGAACTGTGGCTTTGATGCAAGCTTCTTGTTCAAGCACAATAACACCTACTGAGAAGATGGGCTATAACAGCCCTCATGTTAGGAAGGAGGGACCATATCACACTGTCTGGTACTTCTGCAACTCAGACAACGCAAAAACCTTTCTTAATACTTGTCTGGCTGGGTACAAGACTGGGACTTTGTTCTAAGGCCCTAGGTGATCTAATGCTGGAGCAGACAGGAATAGGTAAAGGAATGCCATTTCTGCTCACATAGTCGCTACTTTCATTTCTGAGTAACACTTGAAACAGGTGAATTGCCTTGGACTTTGCCAGGAAAAGGTATAACTAAAACGTCAGTACTCATAATGTGACACATTGACTTTACAAAATACCAGCTTCAATTGGTTTGAAAGTTCGAGAGGCCAATTGCTTTTCAGTGGTATTTTTCTCTCTCTTGGGAAAGGAGGTGAGCAGGAGAAACAGTAGATCCTTTTTCCTGTGCTCAGTCCCCAGCACCAAACTGATTCTCCCCCACTTGTGATTGTGGCTTCAGACCTCAGTCAGAACTGAGGGTACTATTGCAAATGGTCACTGTGTTGAGAGAGTCAGATTTGCCAGCAACAACAGCTCTGCTGTTTCCTTGAGTGGGTATAGGCACCACCCTACCCAGTCACACTGCTGGGCTGTGACATTTGGAGACCTCAAGCTGGTGTTCCCCAGCACCTGATTTTTTACTTTTCGTGATTCTGGGTTCTTTTATTTCCTCTTGAACTTTATCCCAGCCAGTGAGTCTCCACACCCTAAATAGGTTTCCAATATCTGAAAGTAGGACCATGAAAATTAAAACATTTAAAAGGTGTTTCTGAAACACTAAGCTAAGTTTGTGGTAAAGCTTTTAAGAACAGAAATGAAATCTCATAACTCTGAGGCATAGTAAGATCAAGCCCCAAACAAAACCCAGTGGTTGACTCTGCTAACTAGCAATTAAAGTATGCATAATTACATTTGCTGAACTTTAAAGATGTTAAAGATGTTTACTTTTCTTGCTTTAAAGATGAAGAAAAAAAGCAGATATGTCTGGAGAGAACAGCAAGCCTCTGGACCCTTGCCTTCTCCCGAGAGACAGCTGAGATTCTGGCTTTTCTCAGCGTGTGGCATGGCAATAATATATACTCTCAAACATCTGTTGCTCATACCAGGTGACTGCTATTCCTGAGGAAAACCTGGACTTCTCATACTCTCTTCTAATATGTATGTCCCTCATTCCTGGAGCAAGGCAATTGGCAGTGTGAATGCTGTGAATTGCAGGGAGAAGGTTAAAAGGTGTATCAGAATATCAGAAAAGTAAGAAAGGAGGAGTATTTGCATATTAGGCTTGTTGTTTTATTTCATTGCAATGAGAAGAAATGTAGGTACACTAGGTCCTACAGGCATGCAGGTGATGGGCTTCCAGAACATCATGTGGACTTTTCTGTATAAGAATATTCAAAATGTCAGAGTTCCACCTCATATATCCTGTATTCAGCAAATGCCATAGTGGGATTAGTGATAAATCGAACCTCAGGACTTATGACGATTTATATGAGAGAAGATCTTGATTTACTGGCTATAATGTAGGCACTGCAGGTGCTTCATGTTTCTAACCATCCATGGATTTCCCTGATCTAAAGAACAAGTTTAAGGTTGTCTAAAGTTTTTGATGTTCAAACTTGTCCAGCTTTTCTGTACATGTGGTACAAGTCTTGCATCTAACATCAGGGTTTCTCCTCTTGAGGGTGTATGATGAAAGTCTGCCTTTTTCTGAACCCTGCTTTTTCTCGTCCATGGACTTACCTCAGAGCACATTGCTGCTCTTCCCCTCTACCTTCCCCCTGCCCCACAGATAAAAGAGTGCTTTTCTTTTCTTACTTCTTTATCCCTAAATGTCACTCTAAATTTAAGAATTGCAGCAGAGTTGCAAATGAAGAAAGTAATATGTTTCCCAAAGCACTTTTGGGTTTCTTCCAGCAGTCTGATGACTTTCTAGAAGACTAGACTTGCTAACACTATTCTGAAAATTCAGATGCTCTTCTGAATTACCCCAGATCATCCAGCTGAAACTCTCTCTTGAAGCCTCCATCTGACCAAAGTAATGAGACTGTTGGTTACATCTAGTTTGGGACTGCCCAAGAGGACTCCATCCCAGCTCTGCCTTGTTACACCAGCTCATACAATACCACCTGTCTTATTTCCATACAGATCCGCATTTAGAAACCTTCCACTGTTTTGTTTGTTTCTCGTTAAACAATTTTTATCAAGCTGAGAAAAAATCTTAAAATAGGGATGAGAGAGTAGTGTATATTGGTAACATGTAATATCTTGTAAACCGATGCTATTCTGATCAGTGGTTGTCCTTCTCTTAACAGGTGCCCTCTTGTGAAGCAAGAGCCCTTAAAGAATGTCACTTATTTCTAAGCAAAGAAAGAACAAAGTGTAAGTGCAATAATTTAACAAGACTAAAAAAACCCTGTACAAAACATTTAATCTCTGCTGAACCTGCACTCTGATTAAAACATATATGGGTTTGGCAGGCTTGTTTATGCATGTCTTCTTTCTGCACGCTGCAGTTTCTGGCTTCCTATGCTTTCAGTCTGACAGCTTGCTCTGAAACTTTCAGTGAACTCCTCCTTCTATTTGCCAGAAAGCTGTTTTTACAAACACATTTGGATCACAACCAAAGACCTAGTGCTCTATGTAAAGGAAAGTAAAAAAAACCCGAGTATGAAATACCCTTCAGAGCTGAAGCCTTCCGGAGCCCTCTCCCTGCAGTGTGGTGAGGAGCTGGTGGGTGTGAAGGCTGGCAGCTCTCTGGCTCTCTACAGCAGATCTCTAATCCTCTGCAGCTGACTGCTGCCCCCGGGCGCTGCCAGCTGGAGGGAGGCAGAGGGAACCAGCAGCTCCTGCCCAGCCACTGACCTTGCCCGGGCCAGTGACCTCTTGCAGCTGCCTTCACTGCAGCCTCGCTGCTGGATTTCACTGTCACTGACAATCTTGTTTCATCTCATCTTGTACCACATATGATAGACTGGGAATCAAAAGGATCTCTGAGGAAAGAAATGCTAAGGTTTTCTAAAGCAATCCATCATTCCTGCCCTTCTTGCTCTGGACAGCTGCCTTGCCAGGAATTAGCCAACATTGTTTGTGTTCCACATGTAAAAAACTCACATCACCAATAAGGGAGGGTCTGTAAAATGCATTGCTTAATGTAAGGCAGTAATCGAGATCCTTGTTTAGGATGCTGTGCAGGGACTGGAAGCACAGGGCAGCTTGCACAGGGAGGATGGAGTTTGCTACCCTGTGTGCTGCACCCCTCCCAACACCAGCAGATGTGGGCAAGGAATGTCCCTGCAGCTCTTTTGCCCAAATCCCTAACTATACTCAAGCCTTATTTTTGGTACACAGAGTCTTTAAATCTGCTGCCCTGAAGCCCAAAAATTACTTTAAAATGCTCTCTGCCTTCTACTTTTTCTCCTCTGGAGGATTCCATCACAGCTGGCAGGCACAAAAAATTGTAGGTCTCTACTGGAGATGCATGGCATGAGGCTAGGTGCATACTCTTTTTTAACAGATACTGTTTCTTCCTCAGCCCCTGCAGGTATGGGTTCCTCATTCTCAGATATCATTTTAGTCTTGAGGACAAATTATTTAAGATGAACACAATTTCTTTTATGGTCTGATACGGCTTTAGATTGTACATATGTCTGTTCTAACAGTATTTTCTGCATTATCTTTGTTAATATAGCTTCTCTTAAGCCAATACTAACTTGCTGAAATTGTATTGAAGTATCCAAAAATTTCTTCTATCATTTTTAATTTAGTGCCTGGCTTATTGCTCCTTCTAACTTCTCACCCAATTATGGCATGACTGTGCCCAGTCATTGTCACATGTCCCCAAGTCTTCTGTGAAGAAGCCCCCTCCTCAAGGAAGCTGATACATTGAGTGTGCTAGTGGGGGTGGGGTACACAGGCTTGAATCCCCTCGGCCTGAAGTGGCTACTGAAGTTACATCTCCTGATACTCAGAACATGGGAGATAGGGAAGTTTTGTTCAGCTGTTTTGGTTACTTATGGTTGTTATATAGTTCTTCCTCTGCCTATATAACGGCTCACAGAATCACAGACCACAGAATCATTTCGCTTGGAAAAGACCTCCAAGATCATTGAGTCCAGCCTTTGACCTCCACTTAGAGCATAGTGCTAAGTGCCATGTCCAGTTGTTTCTTCAACACTTTTCCAGGGATGTTGACACCACCACCACCCTGGGAAGTCCATTCCAATGTTTATCAACCCCTTCTGTAAAGAAAATTTTCCTGATGTCCAAGCTGAACCTCCCCTGGTGCCGATTGAGGCCATGTCCACTTGTCCAGTCACTGGTTGTCAGGGAGAAGAGACTGACCCCGTCCTTGCTACAACCTCGTTTCAGGTACTTGTAGAGGGTAATGAAGTCTCCCCCAAGCCTCCTTTTCTCCAGGTTAAACACCCCCAGCTCCCAGGGGCAGAATGGTGCCTCAGGTTTTAACTTTTATATTTTTCAAATCCTGTGCTTCCTAGTGTGTAACTCTGAAGTTTTGTCTGGCCTGTTAGCTGCTGTTCTCTCATGCTGGTTAGACACAACAAAGCCTCTCTAGCTTTGCAATTCAAGGACATTTTGTCGTCCCAGGCCCCAAAATACGTAAACTAAGCCCTTTGAGAGGAGGGGCAGGCTTGGGGTAATTACATCATTATCTGAAATTGTAACTGGAGAATTAACCCTGATATGCAAATGGACCAAACTTATAAAAGTGGGAAAAACCCGTGACCCATCGTCCATCTTGGGTGTAACCTCTTGGCTGCCCAAGGTGTACCTTTGAAGACCCTTCAAATAAATACCTGCTTTTATTCTCTTAATCTTGTCTAGCCTCTGTTTTCAGGTAGCCGCTTCAAGGCATCACCTTAGCTGCTCCTCATAGGACTTATGCTCCTGCCCCTTCCCCAGATCCATTGCCCTTCTCTGGACATGCTCCAGCACCTCAGTGTCTTTGCTGTGAGGGGCCCAAAACTGAACACAGTACCTGAGGTGTGGCCTCACCAGGGCCCAATACAGGGGGACAATCACTGCCCTGATCTTGCTGGCCACGTAATTGCTGATATAGACCACTGGCCTTCTTGGCCACCTGGGCACTGCTGGCTCATGATCAGCTGCTGTTGACCAGCACCCCCAGGTCCCTTTCCACTGGACTGCTTTCCTGCCATTTTTCCCCCAGCCTGTAATGCTGCATGGGATTGTTGTAACCAATGTGCAGCACCTGGCACTTTGCCTTGTTGAACCTCATACCATTGGCCTCAGCCCATCAATCCAAGTTCAGCCTAAGACAGAATTTTTAGCTGCAAACCTAGCAGATTACATGGTTTGGTTCCTTGATTACCATGATATCTACTTAGGCTGAACTCTTTTTGTCTTTAGAAAAGATGAGAGATTATTTTTACTATCTCATCTCCTATAGAAATAGACATTTTCTGAAGTGGAAACAGCATTATATCCTTCTTGTCTTGCCTAACAACTACTTCTCAGACAACATGGTGTAAAGCATTTGGTCCCATTAGCAATAAAAGAACTTGACTGCAAAACACAGTGTTGGTGAGTCAAGCCAGAGAGGTTTATTTGCCAGTTCCTGCAAGTGTCTAGTAGGATAATGATCGGACTTACACTACCTGCAGCTAGTCAGGAGGTGTGCAGTTTGGGACAGCACTGAAGCTACTGTGTCTTGCAGACCATACTGACACATCCGAGAAAACTCCTACCATCACTCTGATTCTGTAGGGTAAGTGGTGGTACACATCTGTCAGGTGCTTGGAAGTGCTTAGCAACAACGTAATCCAAACTAGTTCAGGTCAACATACTGGCTCATTCTTGGGTGAGCATGGCTCTCCATAACCAAACAACTCTGGCTGGCACCACAACACAACCAACCAAAGTTGGTTGGCACCACAAAAACACTGTGTGCCTAATATATCTAATCTAGCTGCATAACATCTTCCGCTCTGTGAAGCAGAAAATACTGGAGACTGCTTTCTCAACTGGTACAGCAAATTACCCATATGTTTCCTGAACATTTGCTGGTACAGAACCTGACTATGGTAACTGTTTTTTAAAAAGTCTTTCTGTTTGGTAGCCAGTTCTAGGATCAAAGCAGAAGAGGCCTAACCCAGTGGCACTTGAAAGTGCTGTTCACAGAATCACAGAATCACAGAATATCCTGAGCTGGAAGGTATCCACAAGGATCACTGAGTCCAACTCCTGGCCCTGCACAGAACATCCCCAAGAGTCACACCGCATACCTGAGAACATTGTCCAAATGCTTCTTGAACTCTGTCAGGCTTGGTGCTGTGACCACTTCTCTGGGAAGCCTGTTCCAGTGCCCAACCACCCTCTGGGTGAAGAACCTTTTTCTAATATCCAGCCTAAACCTCCCCCTCCTCTTTAGGCCATTCCATCGGGTCCTGTCACTGGT
>VYZQ01016564.1:15031-41559 GCA_013400655.1 Mystacornis crossleyi | reverse complement strand
TTTTTCTTGGCTTTTGGCACATCCAACCAGCTTCCTTCATGAGTTGCAGTTTTGTTATCTGCAAGCAGCTATCATATCTGATATAGGGATTCTTCTTTTCACAAAGATGTATTTTCTTGTCTTGGCACCTCTTGCCTCACTCTGGAATATTTTTACGCTTGGAATATTTTCTATAGTTTTTTCTGAGTTGTGTTACAAATCTGCCCATAACAGGCACATAAAGCGTAAGTTTCATTAAATCCTGTATTACAATTCAGCAGTGAAACAGAATAGTAACTGCTCTGTTGATCTGTTTTTTCTTATGATTACTCCTAAGGCGAGCGCAGAATCATGGTACAGTGCCTGCTTCCTTCTACTTCACTTGATAAAACAGAAGAAGGGAGTTATTAAATTCAAACTGCATTTGGCAAATATCAATCCACAATCAAAAGCTCTAAATGAAACTACCAGAGATGTACAAAGCAAGTTGCACTACCACTAAATTTTGGATGCTTGCATGAGATCTCCCCGGTCTCGTGCAATATTTATGACAATCTCTTCCTGCTCTCTCACCTAATTGTCATTGCAGATACTTTAGGTCATTAGACAGTTTTCAGTCTGGTATTCTTTCATCCTGTAACTCAGTGTAACAAGACCCAGTCACTAAAGCTGTATCCGACCTGTTTGAGGAGACTATGACAGCAGTTCTGCATTTGTCCATACTTGATCCCTCAAAGAGGAAACATTGCAGTAAGCAAAACCCCAAATACCTTATCAGTTTTTTTAATTAGTTAATTAGTTATCATGCACTTATTTAATTATTTTTCTGGAATTTCTAGTTTGCAAGAAATTTCAAAATATGAACTTCCAAGTAGCAGACACCCTGTGTTCTGATATTATGTCAAGTTTTGAAACAAAATTTGACTTCCATTTTTTGTCTCCACAAAATGTTGGGTATGCATAGTTTTGAGCAGTTTCTAACCAAGTTTAAAATAGGAATTGCTGGAAATTTCACCAAAATACGCCATAGTATTGAAATATGCAATTATTATAAGTAATATTGCTGCTATTAACAAAAGGCCCTTCTCTGCCAAAGCCTGAGGCCCTCTTCAAGTAATTAAAAGAAATCACAGTAAATACCAAAGAAAATATACCATCCAGTAGAACTTTGAGATGGAAAACAGTTATTACATCACTCAGTTCATTTTCCCCTTGCCAGTGGAGGAATGTAGTACTAAGTACAAATTCCTTTTCATTATTTCAGTGTGGGTTTCCAACTTTTTTTGGGCACAGCAACAACTCTTTCAGCAGAAGAGTAATGAAATCTTGGCACTCTGGCCCTCAGTTTGAGAATCTATCTGAAAGCCAGAGCTTGTCCGGACTTTTCTGTGTATTTGCCCAGATAAATGTAGCTAAATGGAATTGTTTATACTGCTGTTTTTCCTGTTGCACATGTTCTTCATCCAGAAGTCATATATAAGAAACAGCACTTTGCATAGAGTGTTGCAAAATGGGATACCGCCATACAGTTAACATATTCTGATAGAGGAGAAAGTAAGTCTGGACATTTTTTCATTTGCTTGCAGCTGCCTGAATAAATTGCCACCATGTCTCAGCTGCTGAAAATTTACATTTTCTATATGTATATGTTATAAATAAAATAATGATTTTATAAGTGGCACAGCGGAACAAATCTGGCTGAGGTTCTAGATGATGCTTCCAAGCGTAACTCCTGAACACTCCAGTTGCAGGCCTAGGGTCTAGGAGTCATGAATGCTCATCGAGGTGATGGGGAAATGAGTGCCTGCTGTCTGCAAGACACATATTAGATTTGTGCGTGGCAGCACCCTTTGAAACCTCCAGATCAGGACATTCTGCTCTGTCAGACTCTCAATGTCAGCATGTTTTCGACTGGAGCTAAGCCCCGAAACTACTCAGACCAGTGTTTTGGGACATGCTGGGGCAAATGAACACTAAGGCAACTTTCAGGTCAAACAGCAAATCAGTTCAGCAAGTCTGGTGAGCTCGATCAGGTTTTGAATTTATGAAGCTTAATCAAAGCCACTTACATGAACAGGATGCGTGGCCCTCCGAGAAGAACCTGATCTTCCACTTAAATGTCCTCAATCCCTAGGAAAATGAGGCATACAGCAGAAATTTCTGGTTTATTGCCTGCTTCCACCAGGCTGGAAAATGGAACTAGCTAATGAGAGGAAGAGAAGACCTCACTTAAATATCTGTTAGGTGGTTCTATTTTTCCTGTTTTCACTCTCTTGACATTGGTATATATAACCTATTTTAGGAATGCAGGCCTGGGTTGCCAAGTCCAGATCCCTGGTGATTAGACAGGCAATTCTTATAAGAACTTTATTTTTCCTTGATGGTGATTGTGAGTCACTTCCAGTGTGCTCAGGCCCTCTTTGCAGGTGGAAACAAGTCACAGATTCGTTTACTCAGGCCTAATTTTTTGTTGTCCTGTCAAAAATAGATACACCACAAATCTCTTTATTTCAGAAACACTGAAGGGGAGGCATATATGTGAAACTTAGAGCAGCTTTCACCTGCCAAACCCTTAAGATCCTTTCTCTTTTCCTGTACCTGCACAGTCACGCAATGTCCTCCCTCAAAAAAAAAACCAAGAAAAACCAAAAAAGCAGAAAGGATTCAAGTAAAACAAACAGAAAAGTTGCCATTTATCTTAGCTGGCTAGAGAGGAAAATAATTAAAAGGCTAAGTATTGTTGCTCTGATGCAATTTTGAGGATCTGCACAATACATTCTCCACTTTGTTTATCTTGATATGCCCAAATAGCTAAAATCCAGTTTTTAGAATTATTTATCTTTGTTTCATTCAGCAGTATCCTCTGGGATTACCCTGTGTACACGAATAGGACTTATTTTTATAGCTTCTTCTGCTATTTATAAGCTCACCCAGGTAATAGAATGAATTCAAAACCTACGTCACAGTGCTCAACTAATTGCCAGTCACTTTCTCTTCCAACTGTTTACAGGGGGAAAAAAATGACATATTGAAGATTACTGTGTTTGCTATAAAATACTACACAGTTACTTGAATTTGGTTTAGCTGGTTCTGATGAAAGCATTTTGAGCTCTCCTGAGGACTTGGGGAGGTGTCACCTTAATCACCAGTGTCAGTTTTTACAAGAGGAAAGTTTTCCCCTCCGGAAGCACTCACTGCCTCTGTGGTAGCTAGTACAAGTCTGCCACAGGGACTGCAAGAATTCATCCATGGCCTCTCAGGGACTGGGTGCTCAAGCACTTTGCACCAGGAAATCCTTGCTTGCCTCAAGGAGTACTGTGGTTCCTTGCTACCGACACGCTGCTGTGCTGAAGGCTCTGTGTGCTCAAAGTTAGAGGGACCTCTGAGAGTCCCCTAAATGAATTTCAGATACTAGTATAGGGAAAACAGGGACAAGCCTTAGCCCAGGCTTTAAACTCCAAAAGAAGCATCACTGTCTGCCTGATCTACCCTCCCTCACTTCTGCTGGAGAGAAGATAGCCAAAAGGGCCATGTAGTGTGGCCATTTTTCAGTTCTTCACTGAGTCATTTATAAATGTCTTTGGTTTTCAGCTTCTTTGCAAGGCAGTGGGATTGCTCTTCCGTGTAGTCCTTCCAAAAGTACAACTGCACCATTAGCAAACAACATTAAGGAACTTCTAAAGCCAGTGCTAAATCACACTGGCTGTTTTCCATAGAACTTTGCCTGCTCCACTGAATCAGAGCCCATTACTGCTTTGGTTATGCTTGAGACAAAGCATTTGATTAGACTCCTCCACTGCAATTTGTCTGCTCTAAGCTATGCATCCAAAATACAGGTAGACACCTCTCCCAGTTAAATGCTGGCACTTAGCTGCAAAACAAGGTGCCTGCAGGAGAGTTAATTCTTCCCTACACCCACTATCAACCACCAAGACATCAAGGTCTTCATCCTCGGTGGCTTCCTCAGATAGGACAGTAGATACTCCAGCTACTCCAGGAAAAGATTCCTTTAAGATTCAAGCCAGTACTTTAAAGATAGGCAGACAGACAATCCACGTGAGATCAGAGGCTGTAAAGCCTGGCCTATGGGTGACCCTTGCCTTCACAGAGAGGCAGCAGAGGCCAGGTGCGATACCTTAGGACAGCTCTGGTTAAACTAGATATGCACACTGAAAAAACACTTACACATCTTATCACTTCTCCTGCCCACAACCACTTGCTGACAAGTTGCACATGACCCAGCCTGTGCACAGCTCTCTGCCCATCACAAGTAGATAATGAGTTTGATTCCAAATTTCACAGGAAAAGAAAAGAAAACCTCTCACATCTGTTGTCTCCCTTCCTAGCTGTGTAAGTCCTTTTATTTATGTCCTAATACATGGTTTTTCACTCAGAGGGTGATTGAGCACTGGAACAGGCTCAATCACGAAAGTGGGAACTGAGCCTGTCAGAGTTCAAGAAGCATTTGGATAACACTCTTAGGCACATGGTGTGATTTTTGGGCTGTCTTGTGCAGGGCCAGGAGTTGGACTTTGATGATCATAGCGCACCCTTTCCAGCTCAGCAGACTGTATGATTCTATGGTATCCTAAATCTCTGATTCCCCAGCCCTTAGCAGACCCCCAGTTTTCAATAAAGTGGGATAATATAGAAAGTACCTCAACTTCTAAAAACACTCGTGGATGAACTTGCTGCTGAAATGATGCATCACCAAGCTGCCAGAACCGAGAAGTTTCCCTACTACCTAGTGGCACATTAATACATTAAAAATCTACCCTGAAGCCACCTTCTGGCATTGATGCCAGCTGGCACAGGACATTTCTTGTCCACACTGTTTGACTCTCCTAGTCTCCAAAACAGGACAGCAGCATCCAAGCTGCCTGTTGGGAAGGGTCTGTGGGCTGTGTGGGTCTGCTAAATTCCCAAGTATTCCCAGCAGTTGTTTGGATCAATGGTAGCACTCGCCAGAGCCCACCCCAATGGTACCAAAGCACAGGTGAAGGCAGTGCTTGTGAATGTTTCCCGTCACTGCTTGACTTACGGGTGTGACTGCAGCCAGAGCAGACAGCTCAGCACTTGGGCTCATCAGGCTCTCTTTCCTTTGCAGGGAGGATGAATTCAGTAAATAAGCCACAAGTTCCTCACAGGCTTGATTGATTTCCATGGATTTACAACCTCCTTTCTTTTTTTTTTTTCCCTGCAAGCCATACTCACGTCTCATGAACACTGTAGGGCATGTGATTCCCTGGATTCCTGTAAACCTCAGGCCTAAAGGAGCGAGTTTCTGACAGACCAGGAACAGAAGAGGAAGGGCACCCAGCAGCCCACGTTCTTGTGTAAGCAGCGTGCATGCAACCTTCCCAGCAGCCTGAGGCATTGCTGAGGGTGTGGTGGGCCAGCAGCCCCCCTGGGAATCAGTACCACCCAGGTAAGAGAGACGAACAGCTGCGATGCCCGGCCATAGTCCTGATGGTCAGGTTTCTGACTGGGAGGTGGTCAGTTCTTTTGATGAAAGGAGGCACCAATGTGATGCTCAACAGCTTTCGGCGAGCCTGTGAAACACCAAGGGTTTACTGTGGAGGTAGTCCACTGCAGGTTCCATCTGCAGTCCCACAGGGAGAGGAGATTAATCCTTTGGTTGTTGCTCAGGGGAAACAGTAACCCAAACCAAACCAGAGTCCTGGTCAGGTGGGGGAGCTGTACTCAGAGCTGATTGCTGCTCAGTGGAGCCATGGACACACATTTACACAATGTAAATCCAGCAGTTTTTTAATACAAGTTCACTTCATCCTTCTGTCATATTTCCTACTATTTTTTAATTTTAATAAACCCTGTGAGTTTTTCATAAATACAGTATAGTCTGGGCATGAGTTGTCCTTTTTAGGATAAACTGGTTGGTCAGAGACATGTCTGTTTTCCACCACAGTCAGAGTATTCAGGGTTAGTCTCTTCCTGGACTTGAAGCCAGGAGAGTGGTGGTAGCACGGGGATGAAATGAACCAGTGACAAACATGAATCAGCCCAGCTACCCGAGATGGGGCAGGCAAATCCCCCTTAAATGCAGCACCTCCTCAAAAAAGATAAATAAGCTGTATTGCAAAGCACTGGGGCAGATATCATGTAGATAGGATGCTGGCAGAAGAATTAATGGGGCAATAGTTCTCTTTGGAGAAAGAAATAGGTCATCACTGGCATCATGTCATACTGCTTTTTGTTTAACTCTGTCTTCTCACTTTTCTAGTGGCATAGAGGTAGTTATCCCTTCTCCTTTACTGTGGTTATCTTTCATCCTTCCTCCTCTCTATTTATGGTTTACTTCTTCATATCAATAAACCCACAACAGGAATTAATTTTGTGAACAAACTGTATTACAATAAGCAGAGGTAGCATCTTTTTTACCAATATTTCTTATAATGACTTCCTCTTTAATACATATTTCAGTTTCCTATGACATGACTATTTGAGAATATATAAAAATCAAAATGCAAAATATAAGTTTCTTAATGACTGTCAGGTGCTTTTGACAATGTATCTTGAGTAATCTTTTCAAAAACTGCTTGTGAAGAACTTGCTCTCTGGATTCCTTAGAAAGTTTCTAATGTCTCTTTCACTGCATTCTTAAGAGCATCTTTGTTCTCACACATAGTATCTTAGACAACATCTCTAGTTTTGCAGTCCCTGTTCAGATGAACTCTACAGCTTTAATAGATACTTCCACTGGGGGAAAAAAAGAATCAGTTGCAAGCAGCTATCTCTTAATGATTTCACACTTATCTTCTACTAAAATCTGCATAATTTTCTAATGGTTAATCAGCATAAATTTATTTCATGATCACTAAGAGGCAGCTGTTGTTAAGAACAGTGAATGAAGACATTTTTAGCATGGTGTCCTTTAAAGTACTTGAGCCTAAATTCAGGCAGTCCCAATTATGTCTACTTCCCTACACCTTGTGTCTCCCTTTGGTCACCCCTGTGTCTGCAGGGGTACAGGGCACACAAAGCACAGGAGGCTGTAGACTGTTTTCAGCGTCTGTGCCTGTACTTTGGTGTCCAGATGTAAAAGTACCAACACCTCTCAGGTTACTTAACTACTTCTCATCAAGTGGCCTTGTTGGTTGATTGGTGTTTTGCTTGCTCTGTTTGTCTGAGGGATTTTTTGTTTCTTTGTAGGGTTTTTTTTGTTTGTTTGGTTTGTTTGTTTTTGTTGCTGTTTTGCTGCTGCTGCTTGTTGCTACACATCAGAGTTCAGAAGTTACCTGAAGTGCCATGGAACATAGCTTCATACACACTTTTTCTGAACATCTAAAAGAGATTGTGGGTAATAGTGGCAGAACTAGGGCTTCACTGATAAGATTTCAAGTCTTGCTCTGCGCTTTATCTAACTCATTCTTCTGCTGCAAGCTCCTTCCACTCAATGTGACTTAAATGTGTACGTGGTTACGTGAGCTGAGATCTGACCTAGATCTAACGCTAAACACATTTTTCCCTTTTGTGCTGCTGGCTGCAGAAGCACTGTATCTTAACCAATCTTGCTGCAGCAGCCAACTACTTTTATCTTTGGCTTTGAACAGATTCTCAGTCTTGGATAAGGATGTGTTACTGTCGGTCAGATAACGCTGGCTTTTCAGGAGCTGTTGCAAGCAGCCACAGTCCTTGCCCTCTGCCTAGCTTTCAGTCAAATATTGGGTAAGAGATTTCCAAAGGAAGAAATTTTCTTTATGTTCTTCTTGACCAGATCTTTCACAAGACTCTTGTATAGCTTTGAAAATCTTGCTCTAGAAAACGGCAGATTGTCTATCACTGATTTCACATAAAAAGCAAGATTGCTTCCATGGTCAACTTAATACTGATGAGCAGGAGAGAGATAACATCTAACAGGAGAAAAGTCTGGCACAGTCTAGACTCATAGGTAAGAATGTATCTCAGGTACTTCAGCATAAAAAAAGGCTTTGCTATAATATAGGCTAATGCAGAAAGATTTGCAGTTAACACTTTGAAACCCTGAGTGTTTAGCCCTGAATGTTCTCATAAAAGTCCTCAGAATAATTTTATCACAAACACATCTATTCTTTCATAGCTTCACATTCAATCATGTACAAAGACTCATCAAATAGAAGTAAAGAGTCTTCTGGAAAAAAAATATCCTTAAAATGTTTACCTAGTCATAACTAATAGCTTTTGATTGTTCCTTAGTAAGCTTGGAAGCCATTATAGAATGCGCAATTAAGAGTCTTGACATTTACTGTGCATTCCAGTTCAAATTTACTAATGGATACAATTCAGTTCCTTTTTGCACAACACAATGCCACAAATTCAGTTTAGAGTAATGCAGACTTCCAAGGGTGAGCTGGGAATAATTACATAGAAGGTCAAAAGCCTCTTGCCCTGCAATAAGTACCCTTTCTACAGGCTTGCTAGTTTGTTTAAATAGAACATTATAATCAAGCAGCTATTGGAAAATATCTCAAGGAGAGTACTTTTATACAATACAGAGTCCCCTTCATAAAGAAAGATATACCTAATTTTCAGTTCTGTGGAATGTCACCTAGAAAGAAGGACCCTTTTAATAGCGAGGTGCGACTGCACTTTTGGTCATTGTGAGCTGCAATTCCTTCTCTAAAGTAGGATTTTGTTGCCAAACTTGGACCTAACAGTGTGTTGAACATCCGGCCCAGTGCAAACAGGCTCCATAAGTACCTTCAAATCAGCCTTCCTGCATGAAAGAAGCAATGCTTTTGTGAATGAAACCGGATACTGAAGAATTAGAAATGCAGGTACTGCTCTGGTCACTTTGCAGAGAAAGGATGAGGGAGGAGGAGTAGAAGAGATGCTGATTACAACATCTTGTCTACATAAACTAAACATGTGTGAAGGTGTGGGAATGTGCATATAAACTTCTTCCAGAGTTTGTTGTTTCATTAAAATGAAGAAAACTCTAAGAGGTGTTCCTTCCTCTCCCCTCCTTCCACATAACAATTTTTGCTGAGCAAAGTGTTAGACCTGGACAGGCACTGATGTCACCATTTTAACTGATGATCAAGTTCTTGTAGGAAAATAGCACAACTAATTTATCTGTATTTGAGAACAAAGGCCTGTAACACATGGATGCAGTCTCTCCAGGTTCTCTGGGAAGCCCTCTGAGCTGCACGTCCAGGGTACAGCTGGCTATGCTGAGAGGGGTACAGTAACAGGAAGACATCACCGTGCTGAAAGCAGCCTTGGGAATCAGTAGAATTCCTCAACACAACGAGTGGCATTTTTCTCACTTCTTTGGTTTGTTTTATTTTATTTGCTCCAAATATCTGAGCTACTCCTAACCCTTCAATTAAAAAGAAAAATTCCCTGATTTGACAAACAAACACCTTGTGAACTCCTGAAGCACTTCCGCTTTCAAAGACAAACAAGTAGAAACTTTTGCCAGTTTGCTTGAAACTGCCATTCACTGTTAAGTTATATTTATCAGAGGGGGAAGTTGGATAAAAGCCTGAACAAAGAGACAGATCTTCATTCCCTTGCTGAACATGGGGAAGCTCAGGTTTAAGGTAGCAATTATGTGTCCTCTGCAACACCACACCCAGCCTTCCTTCTGCCCTTGTTCACCGTAGCTTGCTGAAAGAGCAGTGGAGGCGCAGAAGAGACAGTCCNACTCATCAACTGGTCTCTGGCTCACATGTTGATCCCCACACGATACTTCATTTAGAGATGAAGTGTGATATTCTCTCATCATCCTATTTTACTCAGAAGCCTGGCAGGCTCCTTGACTCATTGCCCCATACGGAGTGTGCAGCCCATCTAGTCCACATGGGACAAGGATGATAGCACTGGGATCTAGTAATGCATCATGAGACCGCAGCTGTTGTGCTGCAATTATCTCCCACTTGCAGCATGTGTCACAGCTACGAACCGCTCGGCCTGTAAATCAACGGGTTTGATCTTGCCTTCCCATGACTCCTGAATAGGTTGCTGAAAGGCTCTCAAGAGCACCTCCACCTCCTAAACTGGCACCACCCTCTTTACTCACAGCGGGTTATGAGGAAGTTGCTGCCTTTTTTGTTGCTTAAGCTGACCTGTGAGAGACCATAAATGTATTTTATGCCATACATAAATTATTTGGCTTCTTGCAAGACTCACGACAAAAGAGTACTTAGGCATGAACGTGTTACCTTGAAGACACAGGTGAGGGTGTAGGCTGTGTTTGTTTCAGGATTCAAAATGTGCACACAAATATGGGGAGCTCAGTTGGATGCAGCAGTTTTGATGCATGGACTTTTAGAAATTATTCTTCCAAATATAGAAATCATTCACTTGTGTTTCTGGTCACATCTGAATCAAATCCAAGAACCAGGATCTTGGCAGTTTTGAATCTGATGCCATATTAAGGACAGATGTTTTGACACAAGTCACATTTTTGGAGTGAGTTATTCATAAACACATACATTTTGACACAGCAGGTCAAGCGAGTAATACATCATACGTCAGATTCCAAAGTACTCACCTGCAATGGAAATGATTCCTTGGTACAGTATTTTCTTCAGCAACTTGAGCGAATGTGCTCTGTGTGTAGTTTCATGTTTGTGGAACAAGATGTTATTCAGTCCATATTACACTGGTCACTTTATTTAAAGAATGGTGCCATAGATCTTACTTCCTCCCCGAGTTAGCCACGGGTACACGTGCTTAGTGCTCTCTGGCCAACACATGCCACAGCTACATCTGTAGCTGTGAATACACAAACCCACCTCCTGTCGACCTGAGCCCCTCTTACACAACCTGCAAAAAGTCTGTCCAGGTCTGCTTGGCCTGACCTCCTCATGTGCACCCTGACCCTGTCATGGCACGATGGTGGATAATGAATGCTGGCAGTGCCTGAGCACATAAAGCACTAAAATGCTCCAAAGGAAAGTCTTCCCTTGCATCAGCCTTATAGCCTTCCAGACACTCAAGAGCAGATTTGGCTTTCGGATGGCCTTGGGTAACCCTTGAGATGTAGTGCACCTGCATCAATACACCTACATCTTCTTACCAAGCAGAATTCTCTCTTGGCTTATACAATGGAAACTAGAAATAGGTGTGCCAACATGTATCAGTAGCGAAAGACACCCTTAATCCCCAAATGGTTCCTTTATAAAGGCCGAAGTACTGTAAAAGACATTCCTTTATGCAATGCAGCCTACAGATTATGAGACTCCAGAGACAAGGCATGGATTAAGTGCATTACCACACAATGAACATATGTCAGTTTAGTTTTTATCACTGTCAAACAAGCACTAGGAAAGAGTCATAAGAAAAATATTTATAGCAATAAATCCCACCTCAACATGATAACATTCAGACTGAACACTAAAACAGCTAAAGGTATGTAGAACACAAAGTGACTCAGGTATTCCAGGTAACCCATGGCATACTGTAGAACAATCATATTAATATTTCTGGCTGGCTAATAAAACTAGCAGGAAAAACTGTGCTTCACGAGTTTTAGATAAGATACTAGAAGTGTCTGGTCTGGCTGCGTGTTCATTTTACTGCAGTTAAATATAGATAACTTTTCTTAAATATGCTAGTACTCATCTTCCAAAATGTAAGGAGCACAAATTTTAACTTCTTTCCTAAGTCGTATAACAAGGTGTGCACTGTTCTCCAGACACATAATCACGGAAATATCATCACTGCAGTAGTTTGCCTTTCTCTGGATTTTTTCCCCTTCACAGGTTTATGCTGACAGTTTGCTTTGCTTTACTTTACTCACTAATGTGGTTAAAATTCGTAACTCTCTTGATGACTGCCATGGTTACAGAGCACATCTCTTTCAACAGGTCCCTTTTTCCTGGCGGTAATACAACACCTGTGATTCATAGGCTGCAGGATAGTGGTGGTGAAATCAGTGGAGCTTACCATCCCTTGGCACAGGGGACCAAACAGAGAGCTGGTGTAAGCTGGGGATTACCATGGAGCGTAGAATAACATCCCTGGCTTTGGCTTTGAAGATTTGGTTTCCTCATCAGTATTTTTCTCTTTTGTTGCCTTTCAGAAATGCAAGTGCTTTCATATCATGCTGTATAATTTAGCAGAAGACTAATATTTTCTCTGGCAGCCTTTGTAGCTTTTATAGATGATTTCTTGCACTAAGCTTCCCCTTCCTTTTTCCCTGTCTCCCCCCTCCCTCTGAGTTTAAGTGTGATGTTTTGAAAAGCAAATCTTTTTGACTACAAAGTCCTTTCCAGCATTTAATATATTAGGTATGGGTTAATACAGCAAATGTCTTCAGCTCCTCTTCATGTTGCTTTACCAAAGTCTGTTTTACCAAAACCACACTCATTTGTATTGTCTGAAAGTGTTCCATCAAAGCTGAATTTTAATGAAAACATGTTTAAAGAGAGTTTTCAGGGTGAAAAGTAGAGAAGGAGGGGGAGAGGTTTGTTGTTGTTGTTGCTAAAAAGCAAAGGTATTTTGATTCAATAATGGATACTTTCCAAATTAAAAACCTGGGTATGTAGATCCCAAGATGATTGCTGTGTGTCCCACAGAAATCTGTTTGTGCCTTAATTCTCCACTGTGAACCAACTGTATTTTTCTCATTGAGAAAAAGTTCAAGGAAAAGATGAGCCTGACTTGAGCAGTGAAAAATCCAGAAATCTCTACTGGGGGGTCTGTTTTTAGCAATTCCTCTCATCAGTGATCTCAGCTTCCTTTCCAAATTAATTAGGCTCCTGGAATACTCCCTTAATATCCTTTCTCAGGAACAGTCAATTAATTTTGCATTAAAAATATGAAATTACTGCAACTTGTTGCATGTACCGTTTCTTTTCCAGCCATGAATTACTACTGTCCTTTGGGCCATAAAAGGAAACTTAAATAATGCTGCCATATTCCTCTTGACCGAATGAAGTGTAAATATTGATCAAATCTCCCATCAGATTAAAATATCAGAAATGGAAAAGATGCTGCCAGAAAGCTGGGTATTTAATATATGGCTCAGTAGTTACGTGTTTTTCTCCTTTGTGTTTATCAGCGCATTAATTTCTTCTTGTTGCACCAGCATATTTTTATTATTTAAGCAAATTATCATGGCTAAGGTAAGTAGGGCAATTATTCTTTGTTAGCTGGCACACTTCCATTCCTTTCATGTGTTCAAGAGTCAGCTATGAATTATAAGGATGTAATGTCCTTGATGGATTTAGCGGTGACATCATAAATTCTCACTCTGATGAAGACACTAATACGTGCTGTTGCCAGTAATTTGCTGACACCACTTAGAGTGAAGGGCACAAACAAAAATCTCTTTCTTGGCATAGTAGCATGGAAGCCAAAGCTACCAAGAAAGAAAACAACAGCCAGGTGAATTCAAGTCCTTTGGAAATACGTCTGTTAAATGGGGAACAATACACCTGCATAATGAACGACGCTTTTCTGCACGCAGGGTGTGCTTCGGAAACCATGGTCAACTGAACAGAAAAAAAGAAAAAAGAAAAAAAATGTATTTGAGGATTCTGGCGATAGTTTGTTAATTATTTCAGCTTAGATAAAGCAGTTCTGGAGTAGCTTGGGGTTCATCATGGTATCAGCATGTAGCTGGATTGGACCCAGCACAAAACTTGAAGTGGTTCCCAATATGAACTCCCTTCCTGCCCTTTCCCCAGTGGAGTGTCATGCCTTGCTCCTCTGGCTCCAGACTCTGATTGAGCACTGGTACCACACTCCATAGCTACAATCCAGTGAGGTCAACATGTCCACACGGGCTTTGAGGGCAACCTTTGGGAGCACTCTCAGGTGAAATGGTGACATATTTCTCCTGAAAGAACAGAGACAGTCATGGTGGGACTGAAACCTGGCTTGTAGTGAGGTCCATTGGCACAGACGAGTTTTTGGGCATCTATTTGTGTCATACACCAGAATAGCAGATTGGCACAATCTGCAGGCCACAGAGGAGGTGTGACCTTGTCTTGTCAACATGATGTATGGCATAACTGATCCATCCCTTCACTCTACCCATCACTGCTTCATCCTGGCTAAGCTCTCCAAAAAGAAATTTAACTCTCAGAGCACACATTAATGAAATACTGTTCATCCTTTAAACTGATTCCCTTAAACATACCTTAAAAATCAGCACCACTGTTGCTCAAGAGACCTTTGTTCCAGGACCTTGAAATATCTCTCAGTCTCTTTTTAGGCAGATGTAACAGGTCCCACATTTCTTCCCACCCCCCCCTGCCACTCAGGGCTCCCTTTTCTCTAATAAGATCCCACCCAAGTGCCTTAAGGTGGCACATGATGAATCCCACAACACCATCAATTCAGATGCTGGATTTTGCTTCAGGAACTGTATGTGGCTCTTGGGCAGCAATATGAAAATCTTTTCTGTAATAAAGTACACCAGAATATTAATTATTCCCATTAGTCCAAGGTGTCAAGTAGCATTATCAATACCATTATAAAAATCTTCATGTTAGGGTTCAAACTTTGAACTTTACTTAATAATGGTGTAGAAATCCGTTCCTTCTCTTTGCATTCTCTGTTCTTGAACAATTCCAATTTTTAGATTTTTTCTGCGACCCCATGAATCATCTTTTCCTGCCCCAAGTTCAAATGGGAGCTGCATCTCATGATGCCACATGACTTCAGAAGCTGTAGCTTTGAAAAAAAAGCCAAGATATTTGTCTTCTGCATATAAAATGCACTTTATATCATCTTGACAAAGAATCTGTTTGTGCATCATATCAAGCAGTGCCTGGCTTCCCTGTGCCATATGGTGCAGTTTTATTAGTAGTATTGATTTTAGTCTAATTTACCTGAAAGCTTTCAAACCTCCTGCTTCTGTAATGTACCTGAAACACTAACCTAGAGGTCAATCCAGATCATACCTGTTTGAAGCACTCCACATGAATTTCCATCCAAATTCTATCTCTTCCAAGATTGCTGGGTCCTGTCAGTGTTTTGCCTTTGTTCTTTTCTGGCAAAGCATTGGTATGACATTTGTAAATGTTGCCAGATGAGTTGGTGGCCTGGGTTTGGTACATAATTCAGAATTTCAATTTTTCAAGCCCTCTGAAGCAGCAGCCAGTATTGGAGCCAAAGTTTAATATTGTTAGTGTATTAATTTATGTCAGCGGTTGAGTACCTTTTTTTTTTTTTACCGCATTTCACAGAAAATCGCCTACAACCAGAAATTGATTAAACATGACAAGCTCCCACTTGGCTAATGCCTGTGATATGGGCTACTTAACTCCTGTATTCCTTCCCAGAATGGAAACTGCGGCTTCTGGTGAAATAAAGGAGCTTCTGTTTCTCTGCCACTGTCAGAAATGGAAATTCAGTGCAATATTTTCATCTGCTTGAAATGCCAGATCAGATTAAAGTCCTGATGCCAAGGGGAAGGCATTTACTTTGAGCTGTGGTTCTTAATGGTCCTCAGTTCACCATTTCATAGGAGCATCTCAACCTTGCTGCTCCTCCTCTCACTAGAGCAGTTCTAAAGTGCCAAATCATTCACAGAGGCTGAGGTCTTCTGGGAGTACCCCACGAGGGTGAATTCAAGCCTGCTATAGGGCTGCCAGGCTAAGAGCGTTACTTCAAGGAGGAAAGCACACCGCTGGAGACGTAAACTGGAACTCGTGGGGCGTGTGAATCCTAGCTGGTGATCCCATAAATTGGACGTTGCAGCCTCTCTGTTGGGGAGAGCGAGTGGGATGGGCTGCCCCAGGGAGCAGGGCCTTTGAATCGCTCACTGATTCCTTGACCTTGGACATCCTGAAGTTTGTGATAACTGAGCTGGGCTCAGGTAACAGAGACAAGCATGGCCAGCAGCTTGAGGAAAACACCTACCCCGCTTGGACATGGTCTTGTTGCTAAACCTTCCCTGCACTTCACACACACACGGAGAGCCTGGTATGAAGTGTGTTGTTGTCATAATGAAATCACAGGGAATCAGATGGAAAAATGTGTGTTTGAGCATTTAAAGCTAGACTTGTAGACCACAAAACAGACTTCACAAGTAGAGGTCAAGGTGGCACCAATTAAGACAAGATTATATTTAATGGAAAGTCACCTGGATTGAATTAAGCATATTTTCTTGGACTTAGCAGGCTGGAATCAGGATAAACAAACTTCTCCAGAATTCCTAGGTGACCTTCCAATAATTAGGACCAAATCTGAGTTTCAAGTTTTCAGAGCCCCCAAATTATCTTTTATATAAGAATACACGTTGCTACTCGGGAGGTCTGTTTGTTGTGATGAACAGAGCACAAAATAAATCCCTCACACACAATACTGCAGGTGGAGGCTCCAGAGCAGTTTCTCCGACCAATAGAGCTAATAGGCCTCCAGTGTAAAACACATTTTTGTAACTCCCTTTCTTCAGACCTTCTCTTTTGTGAGAAACACAATGCCAAAAGAACTTAATGGCTTTGTTTTCCAGTCCACAAACTGCTGATATGTCACTGGTGTTGCAGTTAAGCATACACAGTAAACCCACCAGAGTTCAAGCTTGTGCTACAGTCATGCAGTGGGGCCATCACTTTTTTTTTTTTTAATGAGTTTATTGTTGCCGCATGTTTAAAATATGATAATGTACCTCTACATGAAAATACAGAATTTAAAAAAATGATACATACACTTCTCAGTTTTGTGTGTTCAATCTGTGGCATCTGTGCCCCTTACACAGACAGTATGCCCAGGAGAGGCATGGAAATTAGGCTTTGATTCCTGTTTGTTTGCCAGTCTTGGGCTGCATAGTCTACTCGCTCACATTAAGATGAACATTGGTCAACAGTTTTTAACCACAAGAGAGTTTCTTTTGAAAATGTGTTGGTTCACTGAGCTCCACTGATCCCACCAAGACATTTAAACGCCTACTTAATGAGTCCATGCAGGTTTTCAGATCTCTAATGGGTGTCAATTATTTGGACCCTGTGAATCCCTGGCAGCTTCTTAGTGAACGCACACTCTTGTCAACTTTCACTATTTTCTGTTAGCAGTGAAAAAAAGAAAAGCTCAATATTTCCTGGAAGATGCAAAGGAAGTTTCCTGAAAGTTCACTGGAAATGTCTAAAATTTTTGGTTTGAGCTAACACTGGACTAGAACATAATTTCAAATACAAAAACACTCCTTGTGGACCTCAAGTAATTTCATATATGCATTTCAAGAATCAGCCCAACTTCCAGACTCGCGGTAAACTTATAACACCTGTCCTAGAGAAGTAAATGCCACTCTTATAATATTTGTTTCACTTAATGCTGATTTGAACCTTTAAGCGCATGGCTCGTGGTCTTGACCACTATGATTAGAGATTCTGATGTTATGCTACAAAAAGAATGGGAAGGCTTAGATTCTCACAGGAGATAAAAAATGCTTGTTCTTTCTCCAATGAAAATGGAGGTAAATCTGCTGCAACTAACACTTTGCGTGCTTTTGTTCAAGTTTTTGAAGTGTGTATTTCTGTATTTGTTTAGTTTGAATCTTGGGGGTAAGGAACTGTATTGTTAAAGAGGAGAAAATACAACAGGATCAACAATTCTTACAAAGCTTGCAAAGACACTTCTAAACATATATGGGATGTACAGATGAAGGTGTAATGCATGGTTATTTTTGGCTCTGTCTGATTCAGTGTTTTGTGTCTTAGTGCTGCTGCCATGCTCTTTCCCCCTAACCATGACCCCTGGGACCACTGTATAACCACACTCCACCCTCATCTCAGCCCCAGGGTTATTGGTGCTTTCCCTTAGCCTTTCATTCCTTTTCCTGGCTTCACATCTCACTTCAGTCGCAGTCTTGGTTCATACTACACGTGCCTGACCACCTCTTTATACTGTAGTCACTTGCCTTCTACCTCATCCCCACCACCCCCTGCCAGGTAGGAATTAAAGATCACAACCTCAAATAAACCCAGCTGAATCTCTGTACCCAGCCTGCAGAAAGGCCAGAAAATCAATCTGCTTGGGGTAAGAAGTGTGGTGTAAGGCTTGGCCCCCTAGGTGGGAACCAGTGACTGGTATTACTCAGTGCTGCTTTCTGTAGAAGGATACTGCAGAAGCCCAAGCTCTGCATCCTATGCTCCTTCCACACAGGAAAGCACCATCTCAGACTCCAGATACTATAGAGAAAAAAGTACTTGGTTTCACAGAATCATAGAATGGTTTGGGTCGGAAAGGACCTTAAAGATCATCTAATTCCAAGCCCTCTGCCATGGGCAGGGACACCTTTCACTAGATCAGGTTGCTCAAAGTCCCGTCCAACCTGGCCTTGAACACTTCCAGGGATGGGGCATCCACAGCTTCTCTGGGAAACCTGTTCCAGTGCCTCACCACCCTCACAGTAAAGAACTTCTTCCTAATATCTAAACTAAATTTACTCTCTTTCAACTGAAAGCTATTACCCTTTGTCATATCACTTTTTACAAAGTCCCTCCCCAGCCTTTTTGTAAGCCCTAAAGGTGCTGGAAGACTGCTATAGTGTCTGCCTGGAGCCTTCTCTTCTCCAGCTATCCAGGAGATATATTCCCTCATATATTTATTAGGCCATTCCTGACTCCTATAGCAAGGTGTTACCTTCCACTGTGTCTTTGATGAGTGGCTATCGATCTATTGGATATCACCACCACTCCTGTAAGTTACAGCCAGTGAACTAACATTTGGTCACTACTTCTCTGAGCTGAATTCAAGCATGAAATTCCTATCAATGCCATCCTTACTTCCAACCAAAACCCTTCCTGCTAGGATAGTCAAGGAAAATATTTTAAGCCCCGAAAGCTCCTTAAAATTTATGGGTACATGGCCATCCATGTGAATCAAACTAAAGCTGACAATCCCGAAGAGCCACATTAGTTTTCCTACAAAAACACATGAATGTAGCACTTCTGTCCCACACTTGGCAGGTTATTCATTTATTTTAATTTGCAAGAACCGTGACTGAGTTACATTCATCTTCCCAGATGTTGTTAGTGATGAAAGCTGAAGGAACAAGTCCTTTCTGATGTTGATGTACTGTGTGCCAAACCTCATCTTGAGCCCCTGGCTCCTGTTGTACTTTTCTTGTGTCTGTACTGCTGCCTTGTGATAAATGAAACTTGCAGAATCACACGTACTACGGTACAGGAACAAGCATCTTGTCTGGGGAGTGGTCAGAGCCGGAGGCTAAAAACTTGGGCTGTGTGTACATCTGCGGAGGCTCATGTAATAACTACAGTAAAGTTATTATAACTAAAGCAAAGGTGCTGAGGCTTTGATTACAAATGTCAAACAAAATGGAAAACAAAGCAAGGCTGAGGAAGGAAAAAGGCCCTGGCCCTGTGTTCTCCTCCCCCCACCTCATCACAACAAACAGCTTTTCTGCCTTTGTTTTATTAGCTCCAAAAGCCTTTGCAGTCTTGCCTTCTTGGCACACTTGTAAAGTTCTGGGAAGCTCAGAGTTTTCTCTCAGTTACACTGAAAAGCCACAGATGGTCTAAATGATCGTTTGTAAATAAATGAATAATCAGAAACAAAAAAGCTCTGCAGAAACCTTCTACCAGCCTTTTCTAATTTTTTACAAAACGCCTCAGAAACAGATTGCATACTTCACCAGCAGACTGAAACAGCCATGTTACCAATTTGCGCAGATGGAGATCAATTTCGTCTCAGCTAATTCAGGGTTTTCAATTTCCACGAAGCTCCTTCCCGCTGGAAGCAGTGAAGTACCAGACCTCTGTTTGCTGGATGAAAGACAGGCACCAAAGGAGCAGCTCCCATTTCCTGCTCACATCCCTTACCTGCAGACCCACCCTCCAGCCTGGATGTGAGACAAGGCCCCCAGCACAGCTGAGGCTAAACCTCTGCCTTCATGGGCCTGCTGTCCCCTGGGGCTCTGCCTCTGTCCACACCTGGGTACTGAGGTGATGGTGCGGTGTGCAGGACCCCAGGCTGTCCAGGTGACCTTGGACACCTCTATCATGGGGAAGGCCACACTGTCTCCTATGGGATGCTCTTTGCAGTCCAGGCTTGGGCTGAACCCCTGCTGCCAGTGGGGAAGATGAGAACAGGCCAGGTCTGGGGGCACGTGAGGCTTTAGAGAACCCCTTGAAGCACCAGCTCAGGTGTGGGGGACAGGCACAGAAGGAGTCCGAGCATTCATCTCCTCCCTTAACCTTTTTTAGAATCATAAAATGGTGTGGGTTGGAAAGGACCTTAAAGATCATCTTCTTCCAATCGTCCCAGCATGAGCAGGGGCCCCTTCCACTAGGCCAAAGCCCTATGCAACTTGGCCTGTAACACTTCCAGGGATGTGGCACCCATTTCACCTCTAACATCTCAAAGCACAGGGCTTTAAAACTGCTGCTCAGCTGTTGCGTACGTACGTGGACACCTGGCTCCTAAACACATTTCCAGTAGTGCTCCTGGTGCCCCAACTACCTTTAGAAAGAGCTGGTCAGTACATACCTACATACCTGCGCACAGTGCATGCACGTGTGCGTGTATAAATATTCACCTATATATGTACCAAGCAGACACATGCGTGTACTTGCATGCCTATACGTGCTACCAGTCAGAACTCAGATGTCAGTGTAGACGAAGCAGGTATTTAAGGATTAATGAGGAATTAAAGCAGCTTTATTTGCTGGATAAAGGGATAGCTGGGGAACAGTTTTATCCTGCTTCCCGCATCAGCCAGCCCTCTCTTTCGGCAGCACATTTCCATGAGGCTGTGGATGTAGGAGAGGAAGCCATTTCCCAGGAAATCCTCTGCTGTCCCAGCCTCGGTCACGTGCAGAGAGGTTCTGTGTCATCTTGGTGATGAAGCAATTTCGCTGTTCCTCTCACAAGTCTGCCAGTTCCTCAGAAATGGTGACACGTGGTTGCAGCAGCCAGGGCTGGATTTGCCTCTGCTGAAATGGAATGGCACAGCAGGGTGGCCATGATCACCCTGGTGGAAAATACTGAGATTTTTTCTACCTCAAAATCAGACACAGTGTCTTAGCTAAGTTACCACAATGGTTATTTTATTTATGCTATTTGCAGTAGATTCTCTTCTACATACATGATGTATTCAATGAATGTATTTAACTGTACTTTTCCAGCCAGAGACTGCTGGATGGAGACACAAAACTCCTTTCCAGAGCTGCAGGCTTCCTTGTTCCCATCCAGTCCCAGTGAGGGTGTTCAGCCACCAGTGCTGCTGCACATGCTATGCCGCATGTGCCACATTTATGATCCAGTTGATCATGGGAGAGGGAGATTTAATAACTCCTTACAAACTGCATACCAGAGCCTCTTCAGGGCATTGCATTTGTAAGAAACACAGAGGGGAGCCCATAGTAAATGTTACAAGGGGAAATACCTGTGACTGATAAGAAGCCGAGCGGATGACAAATCACAAAAGCCTCCAGAGAACCCCTCAGGAGCAGATAACCTTGAGACGTACCTGTATATAAAGATTAAACAGCAACCCGAGCTCAGCAGAGATTTATAGAGCTTTGCAAGCATCTTGGTTTCACTGTTTGCTTTTGGAGTAGTTTCTGGACTTTATTGTTAGTTTCTGTCTGTTAATATTCTGCATAGGCCCAAAAATACAGGTGTAGAGAAGTCACCCCAGAAAAAACAAAGAATTTATTTGAAATATTTTACAAGGAGGTTTTATAGATCAATATCCCCAGCAAACGAGAAAGATAACCAGGAAAGGGCACAGTGCACCTGTGAGCAAGGTTGTGCAAAGATACAAATGAAAACATAAAGGATAAAATATATTGACATGTTTCAGCTTGCTGGCTAAATCTGGTTATTCATTCCTTTGTAAGGGGCAGGTCTAGTTATTATGGGCTATATATTTTTGGTAAGACAAATACGTGAGGCAGTAAATGCCTTTGTGAGTACGCTTCAACAGGAAGGGTATGGCTACTGCTGCCATTTGGGGCCTCTCACAGAAAACACCCATGGGTATAAAAACTGTAGCCAGTTATGGACTGGGTAAAAACTTGAACCAGAGAGCCTGTTCTGCCTAATGGCCAAAGTGAGAGGGAGGGACTCCAAATGCTGAGGCACTATTGAGTATCAGGAAACACTTTCTCACTGTGAGGGGGGCTGACCCCCAGCACAGGTTGCTAGCAAGGCTGTGGAGTCTTCATCCTTGCAGATTCTCGGAAGCCATCTGGACACAATCCTGGCAACTGGCCCTAGGTGTCCCTGTTTGAGCAGGGGACTGGACTACTTGACCTCCAGAGGTCACCGCCAACCCCAACCATTCTGCAATTCTGGCATTATTTGCTTAACTACTGAGTCAGTCCAGCTTCAGTCAATTGCCTTTAGATCTGCCTATTTAAAGGGTTTAACTTTGCCTGGTTTGCAAGGATGGGAGGGTTGTTTAGGGACAGGTTTCCACAGTGTGCACCACGGGCACTTCTGAAGAGACTGATTACGTTCCTGGCAGCTGGACCACAGTGCTGGCTTCACTCTGGAAAGTGATCACCAACATGTGTTTCCCCTAGCCTTGCCCTTTCAACTCCCAACCAAAATCTCGTACCACTGGGCCACAGTGCAGTGAGCAGATCTTTCAGACAGACCTTTCATATGGATGAGCTTTCCTGTTAGAGGCTGGACACAAGGACTTGCACAGTAAATCAATCCATGGGGGAAAGTCTGCACTGCCAGAACTCCTTCCTGGGTTCAAGGGTGATGCCAATGTGATTTTTTTCTGCACGTAGAGAGGGAACTGTGCTTATCTGATCTAGTAACTCGATGTGCAAAGTCGAAGGTGGTTACCAGAGGCCACTCCTTGTCATGCTCACGGAGAGCCAGACGTGCCCAGTAAGATGTACTTAACACAACGTGCCAACTTTTCATTCCAAGTGGACTGTTCAATAACAAAGGGGAAAAAAAGGGGGAGGGATTAGATGACAATTGAGCAGTTGTTTGTACAAGTGGAAGAAATAACTTTTCAGGAACAGAGCATGGGTCAGGGCAGAGGATGGTGTGGGCGTTCACTGAGGAGGTCAGACTAAACAGGCAGCGATGCATTTTATACTTACGGCACTGTTGGGAGAAAAAATGAAATTAAACACACTAAGGAAGAACAAACAACTTATTGTGTGGAAAGCAGAAGTGCTTTGGAAAGGCCAGTGTAACTATCTGAGTTTTAAATTCATCAGTGGTTTGAGAGATGGAAGATCTGTTTTAGCATAGCTTTGGTTGAGAAACATCTCTTCGTAAGGCTCAAAGGTCTCCAAATCACTTGTTTACTCTTTTCTCTGCCTGTAATCATGTAACACTACTGCTTTTACTAGATAAATGATCATATCGGTGAAAGGTAAGTGAATGGAAAATCAAGGGAAGGGGAAAACTAATTTTAAGGAGAAATTTCACCAGTAAGGGCGAAGTGCAGCTCCAAGCCTCTGACTTTACATCCAGTTGTCCTAGACTGGCTCAAACGTAAAGGAAGCTTTTTTATGGAATGGTCAGACACAAGGGAGAAGCCCGCAGGCCTCAGAGTGTCCCTAGGAGCAATTGCAAATAGCAACTCTCTTCAACCAGGTATGAACTTTCTATTTCCAGCGCGCCACTGCCCTCCTCCAGCAGCTGTTCCTTCTCTGCAGGGGCGCACAGTGAACAAACCCTCTCGGCCGCACCGGTACCTCACAGACGCTGCACATCAACTGCACCAGCCTCCCCACACAGAGGGAAAGGAGAGGGGCAGAAGCAAAGAGTTCCCCTTTTAGAGTACTGGGGGAACTCAGGTTACATACTAATGCGAAATATTTTTATATCATCCCAGGACATTTTGGTTTATATTGCTGAGTGCTATTTTATATGTTCCAGCTTTGCCACAGATGGACAAATTCTGTGAAAGGAGAAGGAGTATCTACTCTCTACGATGGCTTTTAAAAAATCAGAAAAGCAAGTAAAATCCATTTCTTAAGCAAACATTCCATTAAAAAAATCACTATATGTTTATAGAAAAAAAAGGTTTAATTTTAAAAAGTTAATAACTGGGTATTCCAGAAGGTTTGAGTCATCCACAGTAATAATTAGGGGGTTTGTTCCATACAAAATGCTTTATTTAACCTTCATGCCTCCATTCAGATAATTGTACAAATGCATACATTTAAAGGTTTAAACTCTATTTCAATTCACAGCTCAATTCATAGGAAAGTTGAATACAGAAAAGCAATGCACCAACAAAATAGGTCTGAGACACCATTTAAAACGATAACACTTGTTCATTTAAATCTTTGAGAATAGAGTGGAATAATCATCCTCTGACAGAATTTCATTAGGGGACTCCCTTTACATTATCATAGGGCAAAAATCACCTTTTTACAGTAAGAGGAAAAAAAGCTCTGAGTATATTTACAATACATACACTATACATAAATACAAGAACAACACTTACATAATATTAATAAACTTATAACATAGGCATTGCCTAAACACTACATAGTATATAAATGCAGAGGAAACTATTGGGAAATTAGATCTTCAGAAGTTTAAATTGTGAAGAAAAGTAATTTTTGTATTTAAAAGCTTCTGAAAAGAAAGCAAAAGAAAGACTAAAAAAAACTAGTATGTTTGCCCGCTAGCACTGGTATTTTTATTCCTTTTAAATGTAGGAGCTCTACCGACACTACTATCTCTATGGGGTTACTGATAATGGCCCTCCCTTTCGCATCTTATCTAGGAAAAAGATTGAGGTGCTGTACATACTAATTCCATTGCTGTGAAGCTTCAGTCCCAAATGAATCACTTGGTAAACTACGGGATGTTTTTGTATTTTTACACAGGAGGATCAAATGAACACTCATTGGTACATACAAAAGTAATGACCTGATTAGAAGGAACAATTTGGGGCCAAATACAATCCCATCCTTGGGTTTTCATTCAAATAATGCCATAGGGGAATTTTCTTCTTCCATAAGTAACTTGGCCAAGAATCATATTTTTCAGTATTGTTGTTTCTTACTAAACACAGCTGAAAGAACTTTCTGATTTAATGGTATTTTTGACCCCACATGTTGATAGCAGTGTCCAAATCTCTCTTTCCCTTGATGTGTATGAATGCATGTGCCTGTGTGTGGGTTGAAGGTCTTAAGGCTGATGGTGCATGAAACTTAAGTAATTCATTACTACCTCTGTGTATATTCTACAAATGTGCAAATGGGAAATCCAACTTTGTAAGGACAGGCAGAAGGTCAAGAGAGCATATTGTGTAGGTGTTCAGTGAAGAACTTACATTACTGAGGAAGCCATGTATAGGACAATCAGGAAAGAAATAAACCATGCGGGGTTTTTTAAGATGGAAATGCAGCAGTGAAAAAGTCTGAAACCAGAAATGACAACATGAACTCTGAATTGTGAGAAATACTAGTTCAGCCACGAAGATTTGGCTCAAGTTGTCTTTCCAAAGCTCTTTTACATCTAGAAAGACAGGGAGACTGAGAAAAGCAGTATCTGAACCTATTTGTGTTACTTCATGGTTCATTCTTATGACAGTCCATCAAAGCCATCACCTGTGGTCCCATACCAGACACTGAATTATTGCTTTTAAATGCTGAGGTCACAGCACAGAGCAAGGTTTAGCAAGTCAGTGTGTGAACCACCTCTTCTTTTGTAACTGAGAGCACCTTGGCTCACTGAAACTTCTGACTCTGAATTGGGAAAGATGTTGCAGGCCATTCATATGGATAATAGGATCTCAAGTAATTTTTTTTTTTCTTTTTTTTGTAATAGCTAAAATTCACATGCCCAGCTTTGCTTCTCTGGAGAACTGAAGAACTCTGTATTGAATAATGTAAACATTACTACAAGGGCAAATAATTTTATTTAATAATTTAAAGTCAGTGAGCACGAGCTGCTATAGAATAATGCTGGCAAAGCGAAAAACACCCCACCAAAACAAAAACCTAAAAAATGTCAAAACAAAACAAAACAGACTAAACCCTCCCCTGGAAGNAAATTTTGCTTGGATAAATGACAGGTACAAATTCAGAGGATGGAAAGCAATCTTCCTTGGCAAAGGCGTTAGGACAACCAGTTATATTTTGATTTTCAATAAATTAATTTTTAAAAACAGAAGAAGCGTGAGAGCTGGCATTACACTGCTATTTTAAGAATCCATTAGCAGTAGTTAATATTTACCAAAAAAACTGAGAAAAAATAAGAGTGCAAGAGTCACAGCTGGCCATTTTCTGGTAAGATCAATTAGTCTACTGATGCAAATGCTTAGGCCACTCAACATAAAAATCTCCATACTTCATTTTAGGAATACTGACTTCTTGTTTGCTATTCAAATAGNAGTTTGCTTTTCAGAATGAAGGTAAAAAAACCTGGCTCATTTTGGGATGGTAAAGACAAGGTGCCTTTTCCTACAGAAGAACTAACACATGCAGGGCTGGAATCAGCCAAACCTTCCAACATGGCAGATTTCTAAGGGTGCCCCCTCGTAGCGTTGCTGCTCCAGACCAAAGCATCAAACACTCCTCTCCAAGAATGGCTCAGGTACTGGCTAAGAAATTAAAGGTTCCTTTGTCCTTCTGGTAATGTATTCCCTGGTGCTCTCCCAAAATCTCCAGCATGAGCTGTATTCTTTTATCTGC
>VYZQ01016564.1:0-14978 GCA_013400655.1 Mystacornis crossleyi | reverse complement strand
AACAAAATAAGTATATGCATGTTCTGACGGGATTATTTCTGTCAGTAGTTAACATTTAAATTTGTTACTGAAGGAGCAGCCTTGTCACATAATTAACTCATCTGCAGGAAAATCTAATTTTTACATGTGCGTCCACCCATGCTTTTTTGGGGGAGGTTTTGTTTTTGCACCTGCACTTTCATCTGTGTATGAGCCTCAGTGAGACTCCAGCAGCAACCCACTGATGGCAGCAGAAGTTTAGACAAAATGCAGAATTTTTCAAATACAAAATTTNTAGGAATACTGACTTCTTGTTTGCTATTCAAATAGTCTCTAGACTGACAGTCCCCAATTTTTCACTCATTTGTCCCCAAAAGAAAGAGAAGTGATATATTTTGTCCACTCATGAAGTCTACCAAGATGATATTAAATACTACGAGCATTACATGGTGAAGAGAAAGGAGACATAAGGTGAACTCTTGTGTTTCCTGACTTCAACGCAGAGGATTTTTCAAGAGAATCCCTATTCTATCATATTCCCTAAAAAAAGCTCCATTGGGCTTATTGCTGGTTTTTGGATTATTTTACTAGAGAATACCCTGGATACATGGGCATATCTAACATAAATTAGGAAGATATCCACTAAAACACTGCTTTGACAACGACCTCCAATCACACCTACTGAGAATCGGTACAGCTACAAGTCATTTGTAAACTAAGATTTATTTTCTTCTTACAAATATATGACAGATGTTATCTGAGAAAATAACTAAAACCTCTAACACAGTATCTCAACATGTGAACATACAAATGGCACTTTGTGTTTGTTTCTGTGCTGCATTATTGTTCTCCAAGTAAAATTTCATTTCCACCTTATTGTTAACAGAATCCCATTAAGTTATTGCTGTGTAAAAGTATAGGAACATCCCATCAGTTCTAATTACAGGCACTTTCAGTTTCTGTTTCACCTTTTAAAATAGATTTTAGGCTATCTCACTGAAGTGTATGTGTATTTTAAATGTCAGAACTGTCCTGCTACAATGGATATTCTTGACATGCTACTGCACCTAGAAGACTGAACTCCCCTGGAATCAGCAAAAAGCAGCTGCCTATTTCAGCTCTGCAGCCTTTAATCAAGATGTACTGTAGTCAGGGAAATACAAGAAGAAATAAAATCATATGAGTGTTTGCCATTCCTGTATCTGCAGTTCATTGTTAAATGCCAGAAGGAAAAAAAAATCACAAAACGCCAAACCTTTCATATGGTTTTCATTTTAAGTGTTTTCTTCCTTTATTCAAAGACATTGAGCGCTGACTTATTTGACACTGAAGGACTCAGTATAACTTTGCTATTATCGCACACCATCTGCAAAACAGCAAAGAAGTGGCCACTCCATTTTGCAGAGAAAACACGCTCTGATAGAACAATTTACTTCTTGTGTTTTGTGTTTCAGCTTTGCAAGGCGTTACCTTAACAGGCTTCCCAATGAAAACTGAAGGTAAGAATTGTTTAAAAATGTACTTCATTTAACCTATTTAACACCCCATGTAAAACTGTGAGTTTGAGAATACTTTTCCATTATCACATATATTACAGGATATTTTAACTGTTACAAGTATAGTAAAATACTTTCAAATTACTTTGATTTCTAAAGATGCAGTATCCTTAGTTACATTTTTATGCCAAAACCTGATTTACTGTGGAGAATTGAAGCCTTTTCAAGGTTCCAGTGGGCATGACTTCATAAGCCTACATTACACAGCAACTGCTCCGCTACAGCAAAACTGTGAAAATACAACAATTTCTTTGTGCACTTCTCCAGTCACGTATCACAGGCAAAGGCATAACGCAATAACATGAGCTGGCTTCTTAAGGTAGTATTTTCTATAACAGTATTTGTTTAAAATTCTTCCCTTTCGGCTTTTTTTTCTTCTAAATTTTAATTTTAAATAAACTTGTTTATTACCTGCGCATGGGTAGAGACACTGCTGGGGCTTGGCAAGTGCTGGGGTTTATATGCATGAGTGCAAGGATGAGCACGTGCGAGTAGCATGGATTTACTGAATGATCTTAAGACTTGATTGCTGTGGAAGATGCAGTTTCATACAACGACCTTTCCAAACCCAAATTCAAACTAAGTGGGATATTATTCGTCATACTTACTCTGACTTTGAGGTACCCACCTTCAATAAAGGAGAAAGATTTTTTTACATTAAACAGCATTTATTATCAGAAGAAAAATTGATAAATGGCAACTAGAATACATTTTCAGTGTGGCTAATGGAAAACGAGACTGATGATCGCTGTTATTCCCATTATTAAAGGGGAGAAAGGCTGTCCAGCTATTTGTCCATGCTCTGCACTGCAGGTTTACCCAAACATCAACATCACTGATGTAATTTTCAACACCGTTAATTTTGTTATACATTACTGCAGCAAATAATCACATATACAAGTCAGTCTAAATCTATTTAATTAATTATGTAAGCATGAAAGAGAATAAAGAATACTGCATCTTCATCCCCAAGTAAAAACTGCTGTTGCAATGAGCCAGTTTTACAGTGCTGAATATAAGGGGTGGTCAAAAAATGACAACTAAAAATTTTTCTGTATCAGAGCCGTTTGCTCATTACATTTTCCTAAAATGCTGGCTACTGAGATTTCCTGACAAATTCATTTAGAACTTTTGAAAACATATGAAATCTGACAGTTCATTGCATAATTTCCCTTGCAAGCTGTGATGGACAATGTCACGGCATGGTGGACTGAATCTCTGTCTTTCTGAAAGAATGGGACACTGTGTATTTGTGTCTCCCAACTGCTCAACTAAGATGGACCTACTGCATCGTGTCAGCATGAGATCTGGTATTTCTGCATGCTACACATGATGTAAGCCTTTGCCACAGCCAGGAAATGTCACAGACCTGTGGTGGGGTACCAGGATTTTTGAGGAAACTACCCTGGAGCAATTGCCTGTGGTCTTTGCACAAGCACACAAATTTGGCAGGTCTGAACCACAGCCAGTGAAGGCAAGGACACACTGAGTATCTGGGGAACATCAGCTCCACATTCAAATATGCCCATCCCACTGAGTAACTTCTCTTAGGATACTTCTGAAGAGGACAAAAACCAGAAAATGACCTCATGGAATAACTGGGATCAAAGCCTGCAGGTGCTGGTATGAATGAGAACCTCGTCAAGAACCATACTGGGTACTTGACACCCAGTGGTGGACTACGGCTGCTTGTGCAAGTCTACAGTAAGAGCAGCATGAGAAGCCCTTGCACATGTGCTGGGAAGGTTGAGGATGGATTTCCTGCCTGTGAAATAACAAAATGTAGCACACGCTCCTTTACCTTTTGGCTTCATTCTCCTACCATTGCCACACTCCATGCCTGCGTCCCTTGGCGTGAGTGCTGCTTTAACCCTCTATCACTCTGGGGTTCTTTGAATAAAACCAGACCCTCTTTCTTTTGCAGTGTTTCCAATGCATAAAGTAACAGGCAACCAGCTGAAAAACCAGGGATTCACACAAACCAACCTCAGCCATGGGAGATGAGCCTCTCCAGGGTCTGTCATACATATGCTCCTCCACAGGGCATTTCAAAGATGAATACTAAAATTTAAGGCCTCTCCATTTCTCTTGTACTTTTTCTGTCTTCATTGACTACAGGGGAAGCCTAAAGAGGAACACTGATCTCTCCCAGTTGCACCTTGCCTTTGAGAGTAACATCACATCCTCCTGTATGCTAACAGAATGCCCATTAAGAATTTCTGCTCAAACTTAATTTTCTATGAGAGAAAAAAATAACAGATCCCAAAAGGAATTCTGTATGCCACTGGCTCTTCAACCGAATTACTGCTATTCAAATAATTAGTTGGTGAAATGTTCTTGGGCAGGAAAAAATTTATCAGTGGAATTCTACCTGACCTGACTTCTTTCCCTAAATGCCAACAATGACAGATGCATTTAAGGGGATGATACGAAAGTACACAAAAAACAGACCTCAGACATAATTCATGAAGCACCTCACACACAATACTTTGACAACCAGTTTTTCAAATCAACAGCAGTAATGCTGCTGGTAAAGATACAGTTCTGCTGCCCTGCAATGCCTCATGGTCTATCCAGAAGCCCTGATCTGTCCCTGATTTGGAGATGGATTGTAGAATGTTGTTGAATTTGGTGGAAGTAGATCACCGACATGGTCTATGGGAATTGACAGAGACATTTTTCCCACAACGGCTGTGAATAATTTGTGTTGAGTTTCTCTGCTGACCACTCTGCAGTGGGAGCCTGAGTAGTAAGTTCTTTCAGAAAGCTGGTAACTATCCATACTGGGAAATATTAAGGGTATTTAAAGACAGCCAAACTCTGGGGTCTGTGATTGCTGTTATAAAGTATTATCCCAGTCATATTAATCCTCAATTAACTGCAACTGCTTTTGTATCTTATGTGTACTCTGTGTTGTTTTTTCTTAAAGATTACCTTGATTTCAGAATCCCCCCAACATTACTACGTTTACTTTAGAAATATGATATTAACTGAGACAGTCAAACATTTAAAAACGAACAAGTGGCATCACAAGTTTAATCTGTGCAATTTCTGGAACCAAATATTCATAATTAAATGCATTGCAAAAGACCTTTATGTTTACATCTTTCATCTCTAAGCTATGAAAATCTCAACACTTAAAAAATATTGCCAAGCCTCCCCTTTGTAAAATTTAGCTGAATAGGCAAATCCTTGTGAGGAAAGAAAATAGAAAAAACACTATTCTGTTTGCATGAGTAACTGATGACTAAGAGTTTCTCTCTTTCCTACATAATTCGATTAATATAAATTGGTTTGCAATTACGGGGTTGTATGGGAATGATCAAGAATTTCCTTTTATTTAATCTGAAAAGGCTTGGATTGAAAATCCCAGCACAGGCAGCCACTGGTACCCATATAAAGGGCCATTTATATCATACTAGACAGCTGGCAAAATCTTGTTATTCCCTAACTCCCAGGGAGAAATCTAATGTCTTGCAGAGCACCACTGCAGAAATATTTCTCTGTCCTACTTACAGTTCATCCACTACCTCCTCAACAATCAGCTTTTTCCTTTATCTTTCCTGCTTTCCAGACACAAGTATTATGTTAAAGGAAATAAAAGTACTTAATTGTGGTACCTAGCAGGTCAGTGAAACCATCAAAAAGATTAACTTAAATGCTTCAATCTTACACGCTGTTTCTGCATATCCCCCACTTCTGTTGGTGTGGAGTAAATTATTGTCTCAAGAGCCATTTTATTCATTATTGCTTTTTCTCTGCAAGAGATGCAGCCGTTTCTTCTCTGTTTTGTTTTGATGATACATTCAATACCATTTCATGGATGGCTATACCACCAACCTTGATACCAGCAAGTACAAGATCTGACTATTTCCTTGTGTTCAAATACTGGTTGGGGGGAAGAGGATACCTGCATGAAAGAAAACTGCACACTGAGAATAGGGTAGTAGTTTTTAGGTGGGTTCTTTCTATACAAATCAGAAAATGGTTCTAAGTAAGTCCATGGTAAAATACAGATACTTAATATGGTACTTCAGCAGAGATGCTGCTGCCCTTTGCTTATTTTACAGACTTCAACAACAACAACAACAACAACAAAAGGAAAGGAAAGAAAAAGGTAAAAGAAAAAGGTTAAATGGCTGGTGTCCTCTAGGGCATAATGACAAATTGTGGTACGATATTAAAATGCCACCATCATTATTGCAAAAGTCTGATCAAGCAACCCTCCAGCTCTGGCAGCGGGACCTCTCCAGCAGAATCTTCTTGCCTACTCACACGCAGCTTGTCTGTAGCACAGCTCCGGTGCAGTGCTGACACCGGCCAGATGGTACTGAAAACAACGGGAAAAGATGGCATAATACAGATCTAGCGGCCTTGCTCTCATCATCATCCTCATCCTCATCATCGGTTCGTGGAATCTATCCTCCAATCAGCAGTGATTTTTCAGGAACAAAATGTCTGGCAGCTGAGAAAACATACAAGCTATAAACATTTTTTGTCAAAGGATGCAGCATGTAAAATAATGCCCATTCCTGTAGCATTTCGGCTGCTATTTCCCAGGTGATTGTGATGACACTTTCAGGGGTAGCCATGCTGAGGGGCAGACAGGGTTAACTTCAGATGGCGAGGAGAAGAGTGGCACTTCTTTTCCTGCTTTTTTTTTTTGTTACAGACATCAGGGAAAGCCCTGCCTGTTAACACTGTAGAGGGGGATTCAGCCCTGCTGAATTCACTGCGGGTAGTTAAGAGACCCAGCTCTTAAACTCGGCTGGAACAGGTAGCGTTTCTCAAACCAGCATGTGCCTGCGGCGGTGGAGCGCCAAGTGATCCGAGCGGGAGAAGCTGCGGTCACAGTCTGCACACTTGAATGGCTTCACTCCCGTGTGCTTGCGGTAATGCCTCGTCAGTTCGTCGGATCGAGCAAACTTCCAGGTGCAGCCTTCCCAGGTACACTTGTAGGGTTTTTCTCCTGGGAGAAACAAAAGAAAGAAAGGAGGGGGGAAAAACAGGTTGTGACTTTCTCCTTGTTGCTATTAATCCCCACAATCCCCTCTGCATGCTTCCCATGAACGTACACTGCCTAGGGGTTGCTTTAGGCCAAATTACACAATTATGAGGTACTGGATCTGCTGAATATAAGGAAAAGGGCCTTGAGATTTATCATTCCTATGGCATTCACATGACTAAGAAAACCAACAGGATTAAAGCGATAATACGGATCCTACCTTGCAGGGGTGATCCAAGGATTAACATCAGGACAAAGGGCTGTGTAATTATTCTCATGATTACCATATGGGTTTGCAATCCTCATCTTGTCAGGCTACGCTTTCTCCCCAAATGACCAGATTACCTGATACTTCCATAATTTACCATGGGCTGATACAGACTTCCCATTATTCTATGACATTTATGAAGGTTTCTGATTATTTGTGTAAACAGCACTCTGGGACGTTTCTTAGTAAGCTGGTAAAAATCAACTACAATTTCTCAATGAAACATAAAAATTCAATCGGTAAAACCTCTTTACTTACTGCACTTACTTTCAGTAAAATTAATTTTGCATAAGATGTTACTAGGAATGGTGTACAATTTTTAAATGTACTCAGCCATGGGACTTGCACAACACTGTTCATAAATACCCATTTACTTCAGTGAGCTCAGACTTGGGCTAATGTAGGTTTTGGAAAATCCCACCATCTTGCTTTATATTTAAGGGTATGTTATTATAATTTTTTATATTTAAGGGTAAGAATGATGTTGTACTATGTCAGAGGAGAAGGTTAATATAGCCAAACTGGATTTTGTGCTTTCATAAAGCAAACTGTTATAAAATCCCATTTTTGCCATGTTTCTAGGCTATACCTTTTGTGACTTCTATCACCCACTCTCAGTTTCTATAGAAATGCTCTAGGCAGTTACCTTGATCCCACAGTTCAGCATAAACCAAAACTGAGGAAAGGAAACTGTGTGAGGTCCGTATTTCTCTTCCTTTTGTGTGTCTAAAATTTTACTTCCCCTTCTGAAACCAGCTAATCACAACCTGGACAACAAAAGAGCATCTCTGCAACAACTGTTTCCTTTGTCAGGCACAATCATTCTTCAGTTATTTATTATCTCTTATGAATCATGAGCAGCTTGCAAGAAACTATTTCCATTACATGAACCAATGACGCAACACTTGCTTTGTCGAAGGCAGAACCTCCCTCCTTCCGTCTCTTCAAAAGTCAATAAATGCTTTGCAGAGAGCCCTTGGTTTCAAAAGAAAATTCCCAAGTAAGAGTATCATCACAAAGTTCAAACAGCCCTGAAAAATCCAGCTGAAATGGCCTCTGTAAGGAAATCGAGTGCTGTACAGACATCAGCATGACATGTCAGCAAGGCTGTCAGCAACATTTGAGCTCCTCGGGCTGGTACCTTCTGTGCACCATCTGCGCTGTGCTGCAGTTTTGATGTCAGATGGGGGTGGGAAACAGTTGCTATGAAGAGAACCCAGCAATCAGGGCTCTGACCACAACCTGTAGCTGCACAAGCAGCAGCTCAGCCTAGATAATTTTATACTCCCCAGCCAAGCACAGAGCACCAAATAGCAATCATTGCCACTGGGTGGCCACAGCGTTGGGCACCTTGAATCCAGCAGCTGCTGTGAGCTGGACAGGCAGGCACAAGCTACACGGCAGATTGTGGAATGCACACTCCTGCCAATGACACGGTGCTACAAAACGTTCCCAAATTCACCACCAAACTGTCTTACAAAGATATTCTTGCCACAAACAGTTGGTGCAGAGCACCGTACAAATATAACAGTACCACCATCCAACTTGGCAGGTTGATTCCAATGCTCTCGTCACATCACATCGATGTTTTCCCACTGCAGCGCTTGTCCTGCCCATCCCTCAACACAGTTTTGAACTCTCTTGTTTGGCAGATACTACCTTGGTTGGCTTCTTTGATCACAGACACTTTCACACCACAGATATTTCTTAAGCTCTGGATTCTTACTTTAAAAGCATCTGAAATTTTAAACATCTTCAGGGATGGAGACTCAATTACTTCACTGGACAACCAGCATGAAGAATTTTTTCCTAATGTCCAATCTAAACCTACCTTGCTGCAACCTTGGTGTAACTAGAGGCCATCGCCTTTTGTCCTATCGCTTATTACCTGGAAAAAGAGACCGACTCCCACCTTGCAAAACTTTGTTTCAGGTATTTGTAGAAAGAAAAAGGTTCCCCTGACCCCCTCTTTCTCCAGGCTGAAGAACCCCACTTCCCTCAGCCATTTCTGGTAAGACTTGTGCTCCACACCCTTCACCAGCTCCGTCGCCCTTCTCTGGACACACTCCAGCAGCTCAATGTCCTTCTTTTAGTGAGAAGGACAAAATTCAACACGGGATTCAAGATGCAGCCTCACCAGTGCTGAGTGCAGGGGCACAATCAGTGCCCTGGCCCTGCTGGCCACACTCTTGCTGATCCCGGCCAGGATGCCATTGGCCTGCTCGGCCACCTGGGCACACTGATGGCTGCTGTTCTGCAGCTGTCAACCAGTGTCCCCAGATCCTTTTCTGCTGGGCAGCTTTCCAGCCTCTCTTCCCCCAGCCTGTAGCATTGCAAGGGTTGTTGTGACCCAAGTGCAGGACTCAGCACTTGGTCTTGACTCTCATACCTCTGGCCTCGGCCCACAAATGCAGCCTGTCCAGATCCCTCTGCAGAGCCGTCCTACCCTCCAGCAGATCAAAACTCCCCAACTTGGTGTCATCTGCAAACTTACTGAGGGTGCATTCAATCCCTTTGTCCAGATCACTAATAATGATACTAAAGATATGAAATCCTTCCCCTTGGTACACAGAATTCCAGATCTTCCTTTCCTCGGTAGAAAACAGAACCCAGTGCAGACAGGGATGGTTTGCACAAGAAATAACAGAAACAGTCTGTTCATCCATTAAGACACTATCACTTCAGGTAAGAAATCAAAGTCAGCTGATGGAAGGATGCGAGTGCAGATCACTCATCTGGAGTTCCCATGTGTTGCTTCTAGCATCCTCCCTCAGTGAGTCCTGCCTACCCAGCCCTTACGGAGCTATGTGAAAGAGACAGGACTGACAACATTCCTTGCAAGGTATGTACTCCACTGAAGGACAATCACTCTTACAAGCTCAGTCTAAGAGTACCTTCCGTTGTTTTCAATTAAATATATACATTTAGTGTAAGAAGGAAAAAACACCCAAAGTAGCCTGACTTGGAAGACATTTACTCATATGCACCTTAAAAAGGCCACTGTAAAGACAACTGTGAAAGATATGATTGTTTAAGGTTTATCGACATTTTACACAAATCTAATTTTTAGAGAAACAATAGTACTAACTACTTCTCTCTTAAACAGCTACATTATCTGTGCATGTACAAGTGCTAGAAAAAAATGTCCTTCATATACTAACTCTTAACCTTCTGTCTGGTGTCATCCCAGACATGAAGACTAACTACTGAGTTTGTCAAAACCAGAAGACCCATGAGTTCACATGATGGAGAAAGGACCAAGCTGAGACCATTGAGACAAGCTGAGAAGCTGGTGTCAGGTATCACACACCAGCTTTGCCTGATGAGCTTGAGCACTCATGGCTGAAATCCTCAGTGCAACCAACAGAGAGGAGCTGGGCCTCAGCAGGGCAAGGAGGAAGTGGACAAAATTAGTTTGTTAACTGAAGAACGTAACCATAGTGCACATGTCTGTCTGTCTGTCTGTCTATCTATCTGTCTATCTATCTATCTATCTATCTATCTATCTATCTATCTATCTATCTATCCATCCATCCATCCATCCATCTATTTATCTATCTTTCCAGATTGGATTGCACTGGAGTTGGAAGTCAAACACTCAACCATTCTGACTCAGACACTTCTGTCTCTGTGCGAGCACTTGAGTTTAAGTGTTTAAGAAACTCTTGGGCTTAAAGTGTGGGCACGTTTCGACTCCTCACGCACCCAGACACTCAAATTCATGTTCATCTCTAAGGAGAAAATGCAGGCTGTGTGAGTTTTGCCTGGGGTGGTGGAAACACAGAAATAAGGAAGTCAAAACAATACACAGTTTTGGGAAACTGGAAGCAAGGAGAGCTGAAAGAGCTACAGAAAGAGACTAAAAACATGTGGCAATTAGGAGGAGGAGAAAAGGGGAACTGGAAGAAGATAAAATTCTGTTAGTTCAATATTCTGAATCTGTAAAGCTTTAAAGAACCCATCAATTTAAAAATAGATGCCTGAAGCTGCAAACATTTGCTGACCCTCTACTTCTGCACCTGCCTTTGAGAGCTCTACTGTTTTGTCCTGAAACCTGACAAAAATATCCCAAAACACAGAGAAATTCTGATACTATTCTGCAGCTTTGTCCTGCAATACATGAATAATGAAGAGTGTACCACAATAGCCATTTATACAGATCAAGTGGGACCCTGGAGCATGGAAAAGAATTTCTAGACAGTTCTCTGTAGAAAATGTGTATTTTTTATTATTTGGGGGTGTTAATTATGGAGTTTTGAAGGGATGAGTCAATGCTCCAAATGGGAATAGTAATTTTTCAATCTTCTATTAACACAGTATCTATTTCTAAAAGCCCTCCAAATCCATGCCTTTTGTAGTCCAGATGCCACAATCCAAATTAGTTTAATTACTTTTGCCATATTATTTTTCCTAACCTACTATGACTCCTCTCACTTACACACTTAAGAACATGGTTACTACTGCTGCTCATTAAATCCCTTCAAATACTGAATTAATAATGCTGAATAATGAACACTGTTCAGCCATTTCAAAACTTTCCACCCTTCACATAGCCCATCATCTGTCTTCCCGTATCTTTATTCGTGTACCCTGACATCTGGAAGATCATTCACCCAGGGAAGTAAATCTCTTGAACTTTTGCTTTATAACCCAATGGCATTCACGTATTCCTTATTAAAAAAGCTCTGTGTAGGTACCAGCACAAGACATGCCATGTAACAGATGAAGGGACCAGGGTCTGTCCTGTGCCGAGCAGAATTGCCCATGTGGGATGTTCCTCAGCAGTTATCCTCTGCCCATCAACTAGCTGGTATCACAGTATTTGATGCCAGACCAGATGTTTCAAAGACAGACACCACAAAACCACCATGTAAATAGTTACGGGTTATTCTGCCAGCAGGGAAACTGTTCTGGAACTCCAGGAACCAGAGCTGGGCTTATATTCATTCCTTAGGCAAGGAACCTTATTTACTGCAACTGCAGATGCCCCATGTACTCCCTGCGCACTTGCAGTTCCTTTCATTTGTGTATTATTTAAGTTTCATTAATCCAGCAGTTTAGCAGGCTCTTGGCAACCATGAGGTAACCCTGTCTACTACCAGGAAGAAAATACCCCAGTGCTCAAGCTGTAAACAGTTCTCTTACTCTGGCATAAACTCCCCTCTCTTTCTGGTATTACAGATTAGTGCCATGTCCCTTCTTATTTATGTCCTCTTCAGACATCCCCATCTATCCATTTTTTTCTGCACATGGAATTGTCACCATGACTCTTGCATTATGATGTCACTTCTCTGCAGCTCCTTCTTGCAGTGGTATGCAGCATTTTGAAATGCTGGTAACACTTTTATTCCAAATAAGAGATAAGGAGGAAATAAACATAGGGGGACTGTTTAGGGGTAAAGGTTTAGAAATCTAGTCAGATTTTTTCTGTGTTTAAGCTTTCATCCCCCTGTGAAAGATAAAGTTAGAAAGCACATGGAAACAAAACCTGATGTATAGGTTTGCGTAGTAATTCCAGACAGGGAGGATGGGGGCATGGAGGAGATGACAGCCCTCACCCCATTCACAAAATACAATGGGTTTTAGTCAAATTGGCACAGTTTAATAGGTGGAACATGCACAGTTCTGATCTATACATCGTTATGCCCCAAGTTTCTACTGTCACTACTCTTGGAGAAGTATTCCCCACATAAAAACAGTGAGGTCATAAGGATTTAGCCCGAAACAAACTGGAAGAAAATAAATAAGCCAGCAAGCACGCCTCTGCCTCTGTCTGATATGCTACATTTTCTAGTCAAAGTGAACAGATCTGCAGTTTTGCAGGGTTGAGGACATCTCCTGGTGATTCCTGATTTGGCTTCTGCTACAGGATGTTATGCAATATATGTAATGTGTATTATTTATGCCAGCTGGTTTTGGCTCCCATGTAAACACCAGAATTGTTCTGAAGCATATGGGACAGTCCTACTGCACCCGTACTGACAAGACTCTAGGAGAAGAAATCATACATTGAAAACCACAAATAATGGCTAATTAGATTTTGCATTTCTACTAAAAATAAGAAATTTCAGGCAGAAAAGAATCTTTTAACAGCAAAAACACTATCTGATAATGAACATCCTCAGGCACATCCAGAGGAAGATGGGAGCACAGCTTTCAGACATGAGGGATAGGGAAAAATGACAATTCTTACATTTTATGTGATATTTTTCTTAGTATAATTTTTAAATGAAAAAATAGAGCACTTATCAAGCACTTTACAACTTCTAAGTGCATTATAAAGCTTTTTTGAAAACTCAATCCCTCATAAAAGTCTCTCTTCACAGTAGTACTGTGTAACAAATATCAAGTCCATTCTGCAGGTAGGAAAACCAAACCAGCGAGCATCAACCTTCCCAAAACTGCAAAGAGTGAACAGCAAGGCTATGACTTACACATTAGGAACACCTTACTTTCTGTAATGAAAGTGCTAGATCTTAGCTTCAACCCTTTAAAAGTTTGAAATATTTTCAATCATTTTGATGCAAAAATCCAATTCAATTATTTACTTTATACAGTTCCTAATTCACTCTATCTCTTTGGTAAACATAGGCAATTTGACTTTTATGTTTCAGTATTGTCAAAATATGCAAATAAAATATCTTTCCGGGAAGAGATTACTTTCGTATCAGTTGAGCAAGTCTGGCAAAACAATTTCTACGAGCAGAACAGGAACATACTGTGCTGCCTGAGACACGTCTTGAAGTTCAGGTTTTTTATTTTTTGTTCTCTGACTTAGGCAAGGCACAGGGACATGGTTTCTTCATGTGGGAACTGGGAACGAAACAATTTCTTCAGTTCAAATATACAGTGACAACCTCCACTGTAGAAGAAGAGACAGAACTTCAATACACTTCGGCAGCCCTTGAACTCATTATTTACAAACTCCACTTTGATAGTTCAGATGGGAGTCCTTTTCTCACATCAAAACACACAAATACCTTTTAATTTCACTGCACTGATGAGCCTGGGTCCTGTTTGCCATCCTGGCCCTTCTTCTCACTCCCTCTGCAAGATCAGTACTAGTTCAGCAACTCTACTTCTTTCCTTCTCCTATTATTGTCCCACATACCACTCTAGGTATACAGCTGCCCTGGTCTGAGGCTATCTAAATACAAATCCCAGAAAAAAAAAAAACCTTTGGGACTAAAATCATAAAATTAAATTCTCTGTAATTTAAGAAGGCAAATCCATTATATCAGTTTCTGGCCTGTTCTGTAACCACATGCACAGAAAAGAAAGGAAGAGGAGGAATCCAAGCAAATTCCACATTTTCTCTTTTTGAGGCTTCTGCAGAGAGTTTGCCCCACAATGGGCCCTACCAAGTACTGTGTGACATATGAATGAATTAATGCTCTGGGACAAGGATTAGTTTTGTACATTGCCAAGGGTGCTGCTGATACAGAATGACAGATTTTAACTCCTGTAAAAACAGAAAACTTAAAACATTTGGAAATGTAAAAGGTCTCTTCCTGTGCACTTGAATCCAGGAGCCAGACCAAATCCCAACAGTTAATGAAAAATATTGTTTTATTAACTTTCCCAAAATTTGTTTCCTGTATGACATGGTGTATATATATAAGTTTTTAAGTGTATGTTAAGTGCATATACATATACACTTAACATACATATATATACACACACACATTATAGATATATCTGTAGTGGAAGATGGCATGAAGTTTTCTTCTTCACAACAGCCACAGCAAATATATGGGACTACTGAATTTTCAGTGCTGTTGTAAAAGACTGAGGTTTTGCTTCTTATAGCAGCCTTCACTTACTTAAGTATTTGGGAAAGGTGATGTAACAGATCTGTACTTCCATCAGCAGCCAAATGTATGGAGGGTGCCAGCAGACCTGCACACTTACTCTCCTTAACTGGGATGCTGCAGGCTTGCGTTTTAGTCTGGCCCTCCCCAAACAAAACAACTTTCCATCACTGGTGGTCTCTAACTGCCAGGGAGACACCAAACAAGCCACACTTCGCTACCCATCTGCCTTTGATACTGGTACTGTCACTCCTCCTGGATGCTCCAGGCATGCTCCACCATGTTCATCAAGAGAAATACTCATGTTTCTCAGTATAAAACTTAAACCTTCCTTTCGTTTTTTGGGGAAAAAAAAAAAA
>VYZQ01016563.1:0-13640 GCA_013400655.1 Mystacornis crossleyi | reverse complement strand
CTCCTCCTTTCCTCCTCCTTTCCGATTCAAAATCAGGTTCTGACTCTCAGATTTCTAGACCCACATAAGTAGTTTGAGGAACTGACTGCAGGAAATAAGTTAGTGGAAGTACTGTTTATGTTTTTATATTAATATTGTTGTGTTTAATTTTTCATAGGTGGTTTTTAAATTTTTCTTCAGCCCCCAAACTGAAAGGAACAGAGATATTGTCAGAAGGTCTGGCCTGTTACTGTGGCAGTTACTGATGGCCCCAAGGGATCAGATCTGCTCTGAAATCCAGAAGGAAGTTTGTTTGGCTATTAGGTGAATATCTGTTTTATCGAGTTCAACTTAAATTAGATTTTAGTTTGTTTGAAATGTAGTGACAAATAAACATTCAAAGTGTATTTAGTTTAATTTTTAAAATTAATATGAGAAAATGTGATGGATTTTAAGGCATGATAAAATTATTACAGTTTGTCTGTGAAAGAAGAGAAATACAACATGTTTGTCTTGATGAAATACCAGGTAGTAATTACTTTCCATACTTTTGATTTGTTGCTTTTCTTGGCTTTCTTAAGGATTTTTTTTAATGTTTATTATGAAGTGGTTGCTAAATTCAAGCAAAGTTTTCTTGAATGAATTCCTTATTTAGCTGCTGTGGTGTTCAGGAAAGGCAAAGCTGGTGTTGGCAGCTCTTAGCCCAGTGTTTTAAGTGACAACACTGGAGTTCTCCTGAACAAAAGGAACATCAGGAGAAGCAGAATTAACAGTACTGGAGGGATTAATAATACTTGAGGAATGCTCTGAGACTGAAGGCCCAGGGCAAAAAAGAAGTGTGGCTGTATCTCCTGAAAAGGAGCTAATGGGAATCTCAGGGCCGAGGAATGCTGTGCCAAGGACGAATGGAACCTGTTCCAGTGGGAAGCGCTCCAGAGGCTGAGAACAAAATCCTGTCAAGATCAACCGGCATTTTCTTGGTGTGAATCACAGCAGTCCAAATTTCTGGGGCTCTCTGCAACTCTGAGTGAAGAGTTCAGGAGGATTACCTGGCATTTTCAGGGACCTGCTTCCTGACAGGGAAAAGTGTCTCCTGTCACCTGCACCTTCTTTATTAACCCTGTGTATCCCAGTGACTTGTTAAACAGCTCCAGGGTGGGGATTGGGTGATGTTTCCTTCCTCCTGTTTTCTCCGGGGGGGATTCTGATGCCAGTGCAACCCTCAGAGGTAGCTGGCAATGTGTGATAACTTTCCCTGGGGTTTCTATCAGAGTGGATCAGCGTGAGCCAGAGGGAAGGAAGCTGCAATAATCTGTGCTCTCAGTGTGAAGCTGAAAAACATCCCTGTTTTCTGGGAGAGTGTTACTGAAAAAGAAAAGGGAGAGGAAATGGCAAAGTTGCATAGTGATTTCAGTACTTCAGGCAGGCATGAAGTGCTCCTTTGAAGTGATTGTGAGCTTGGTGGGGGAATTGACATAGAAAGGACAGAGTTCCTCACAAGTCAGAGGGGAAGAATCTCCAGCTGGAATGTTTCTGCTGAGCTGGGCTGTTCCTGAAATGCTCCTTCCAGAAGCTTCTCTGTACCTCAAACTAACACCTCTACACAGCCAGTCTTTGGGGAGTACAAAACTGTAGCATTAGTGATGGATTCCTTGATTATTGTATTTGTATTTTCCATTGTTCTGGTCACAGAGAAGCCTCAGCTCTTACCCCATCACCAGAGTTTTTGGAGTTTTTCTCTGAGCCATCATCATTTTTCCTGACATCTCTGTCTCTTAACAAACTGATTGTGCTGCCCTGTGTGCAAGTGATTAATGGGGAGTTTTCCAGAGGGAAGCAAATAGCTCTTGGAGAAGCTTTGGGACCTAACCAGTAAAATATAGTTTTATATTTTAAAGAGATTCCTGGAGAAAACAGCTGCTTATTTCTTAATATTGATGTTGAAATCTGGAGGATGCTCTTCTAAGCCTTTACACAGACATTGCAAATGTTCCATCAGATGCTGAGTCTGTGGTGCCATTTGTCACATGTCCATTGAAATGGTTTTGTTCACTTCTAAATCCCTCAAGTAATGCCTGGTTTTATTTTTCCCTTAGCTCTGGTTTAAATATCCTGTATCCTGGAGAAGCAGAAATCAATAATTTATTGAAATTGGTCTTAACTGAAGGTGAGAATGTCTTATTGCCAGGTGAGAGTGGGGTTTTTCTGAGAACAAAAAAATCAAATACATCTCAAGCTTCGAGGGAGAACAGTTTGGGATATTGGGCACTTCTCTGCTTTAAATCCATGCTTTACTAGGAAATTGTGGAATGTTTCAACTTCTGAGCGGCTGCATGGCCTAGGGTAGGTCAGGTGGAGAAAAGGAATATTTGCAAGTACCCAGGAATCAGAGGAAATGTTAGACCTCAGTGAAGGGGGAATAATGTCCTTGAGTTCACCAGGAAAATGGGAATCTGGGCTTGGAAGCAGCTGATGCTCAGTAATTTGTTACTTCACAGGAACATGTTGGGAATTTCCAACAGTGCCATGGGCAGGGAAAGTGCTCCCAGTCCAGGACAGCAGCTCTGGTTACCCTGGGAATGCAGCCATTCCTGAGCTGTAGTCTGTGTTAAACGAGGTATCAGGGGAAATAAAATCGATTCTGTAAAATGCAGCTTTGCAAAAGTTGTTTATTTCCTTTTTAGGAGAGAGGAACAGTGGCCTCTCCCAGCTCCGGGATGTTATCCTGACTAATTTAGCTGAGCAGCTGCAGAACAACAGATTTGGAAGTGAAGATGATGATCATTATAGGTAAAAAGCCTCCCCATTTATAGGATATTTTTCTGTTGTTTGCTTGAGGTGAACTTGCAGGAACTTCTGCTGGAGTGGCTCATTGTGTTCCTGCAGTGTGACCTGAACGTTGTTTGTGTCTGTGGGGGGAGATTTCATTAGGGTGAGGGAGAGATTTGATGTTTTAGGGCAAACTTTGGAGGCTTCTGTACCCAGGCTGGGTTTGGGATTCCCTGCCCCTTTCCATGGTCATGGTAAACGTGGATGATAATTTCATAAATAGGGTTTTATGTCATTTCTCTGCATATCATAGGTGACTTTCCGGCAGTAAAACTGCCAGTCTCAAGTATCTGTTCAAGCTGGGAGGAGTCTTTTATAGGAGCCATAAGAAATCACAGCTTTACATCAGCACAGTGCAGCAAACCCCTGGAAATCTGTTGCTCTTGTTAAACATTTCAGGCTTGGGGGGTTTTTGTGTCTGAGTTTGAAGCTGAACAGATCCTTGTTTAGGTTTCCCATAGCCTGGGATCCAGCTTGCAGAGTGCACTGAGCTGTGCAAAATGCACAATTAATTAATGACTAACATTTTCCACCTTTCTTGCTTCTCTTGAAGACTCAACGATGAGCTCTTGCACTACATCCTCAAGATTGTTGTCCGAGAATCTTGTGTCTTAATCACCAAGTGCCAAACTGTATCTAAAGATGACTTTCAAAGGCTTCTTTCAACTGTGCCTGTAAGTAAAATGTGTTTTGACAGAAGTAGCTCTGCCTTTGGCTTCTTTTCCTCCTTGCATCCATCCTCTTCACTGAGAACATGGAGGTGAAACTTTTCTAGTTGTGTCTTAACAAGTCCAGGAGAAAAATGTCTTCTGCTGGTGCTGTGCAGGGAAGAAAGGAATAATTTTTCACAGCAGGTGAATCATTCAGTAATGCTGGAGCTGGTTTATACATGGATTTATTTTCCAGTTGCTGTGGTTCCTGTTCAGTTTAAGGGAGATTTGTGGATCTCAATATTCAAAGCATTGCGGCGGCTTAAAAAATCAAATGTGCAGCTGTGTATTATGGTTCATACAGGCTGAAAGAATTATCAGTGACAGACAGAAATAAATGAAAGCTGACATTGGATGGTAAAAGTATGGGCAGGTGTTTCCAGCAGGATCAGCTCCCTGAGAAAGGCAGGTTGAGCTTCCATAAAAACACTGGGAGGGCACAGGAAGTCCTGGCCTGTGCTGCAGGAGGGTGGGAAAGGAGGAGTGGCATGGAACCATCACCTTCAGGAGCGTGAATTAAATTTATCTCTGGTGGCATGATCTTAAGAATTAATGATTTCTTAGAGTTCCTGAATATTGCTGTAATGTTCCAAACCTGAACAAAGTTATGCTTCCTCTTTATGTTTTTGTGAGTTACTTCACAAAATTCAGCGTTTTGCGACCGGTTTATTTTCTTAAATATATAAAATTATTTCTTTTGCTCTTGCTTTTCTTCTTCCTCAACCCTTTTTTTTCCTCTCTCCAACTTCCAAGTCTGAGGCTTGCCTGACTCGAGGGTTTGGATAATGCAAAGTTTTACTTATTTGTGTTCAAGGCTGCGTCCTCGTGCTTGCGGTACCTGATGGCTGTGCAGAACCACCTCCTCAGTAACACTATTTTGATTAAACCTGATGACAATGATGACAGTGACAGCTCCTTGCAGGGAGAGACATTGAAGGTACAGGTAAACACCAAGTTTTATTCTAGTATGGCTCTCTCCAGTCAGTGTGCCTGTGACATCTTGTTCCTGCAGTGCATTTGCTGTTTGCTGGTGGTTCTTTTCCTTTGGATAGAATTAAATAGCTGGAGAACAGGCAAAAACTGTCCAGAGTAAAATCTGCAATTATTTTGTGTTCAGGATGTCAGCTTGCATTCCCTATTATCAGTCAGAGCAGATACTTCCCTTCCTAAATACATGTATAATGAAATTTTAAATGTATTTTAGTTAATATGTGCTAGTAGGATTCCTGGCACAGGAGTTTCCTTTCCTGGGCACATTACCCCAGACACTTTTTCTTCTTCGAATCACTCAGGTGATCCTTGAAAAAAATCTTTTTAAATATATAGAAAGTGGGTTTCTCATTTGCCTTACCTGGCTTCTGCTTCTTTGGAGTTTTAACAAACAACCTCCATCAGTTGTCTGAAATAGAACAAAGCTTGTGGCAAGGAAGCTTTTAGAGGACAAAGTTTGAGGGCAGGCTTTGGTTGGTATAAATATATTAAAATGCTGCATTTCACACTGCTGGATTTGCCTTCAGCCAGCTCCCAGAAGCCAGGTTTGCCCTGGAGTGCAGGTTGTCTGGTCATAGTCGTTTTGGTAATAATTCTTCTCTAATGGAATTGATTTCTGGATTTCTGCTATTTTGCTAAGCTGGTTTTCTCTGCTGCTCGTTGAGGCTGTGTGTGCTTGTGTGCTGCTGCAGTTGGAAGTGATTTGTTCAGGCTCATTGAGTAAATGCTAAATATTGGAGTGTTTTTCTTGTCTCACTATTCACCCCGTGTTCATTGTTCAGTTTCTCTCTCTGCAGTGCTCCTCATCCCTGCTAGGACATTGTGTCACCAGTCCTGTACCTTGGCTGGCTCTCAGCTCTCTCCTGTGCTGGACTTGGGGCTTCCTTCCCTCTAGAAACTGGATGTGCATCCTGTAAAACATGCACCTAGTTTCTCCCAGCACTTTGGGGCTTAACATTAATCAAATTTAAGTCTTGGATGAATCTCCTGCTGCAGGCCTGCCAGGTCACATTATCATTCTTTTCATTTGGAAATCCATCTTTTTGTTCTGTTGTCCTTTTTTGGGGGATTCTCTAAGAATTTAAGCATCCTGCAACTCTTTTTTTTTACTTAGGAACTCAAGACCAGCATTTTGTCTCTTGCCACACAAATTCTGACAGGATGTGATGAAGTCTTAGAAATGCTGCAACAAGTCACTACAGCACTAATTAACAGTGACATTTCTGACAGGGAGCAAAGGTAAGATAAGTGGGAGGATCCCAGTTTGGAAACAGGGAGCTGTTTCTCTTTGTGGCTTATTGTACAAGCACAGTTAGCATTAATTATTCTTCATCACTTTCTCTTTGAGCTCTGAATGCACAGGAACTGTTTCTTCCTGTAGCAATTGTTTAGCACTCAGCTAGTGAAGAGTTTAGACTCACTCTCCGTGTCAGTCCTGATCATCTGTAGGTTCATACTTCTGTAGGAACCTCAACTTGGGAAGGCTTTAGTCAGTTATAATGGTATTTATGAGTAGGATACCTGAAACAAACTGTAATTGGCTGGGAATACTCCTGTAAGCTAGAGCAATCTGTTTATTTTTAAATCCCTAATTATTACATCCCTAGTAGCTGGACAAATTCCAGATATTTACCCACAGCAAGCCTTGGATATTGTTTTGATACCCCATGTATTCCATCACCTGCCCTTCTCTGTCTCCCCTCTTAAAAATACACCTTGGGAATGGGATGGAAACAAAAGCTGGGAACTTTTCTCTCCTCAAACAAACAGCTGCCTGTCCCAGCTGTGTTTCAGGCTGCACTTTCTGCTTCTCTGTGCCTGCAAGATTAGTTGTCTTTATTGACAACCCACAATTCCTGGGTGATATTTTCAGATGAGTTCGTGTTCAGATATATTTTTGTAGCTGCAGATTCTTTTCAAGTCCTCTGAGCTCCATGTGCTGGGAGCTGATATCCACACTGGTGCATTTGTGTTTGATGGGGACTTTCATCCTGTGCCCAGGGGAGCTTATCCTTCTCTAAGTAATTATTAAGCTGTTGATTTACTGTCTCTGCTCTCTGATTGTTCAGTGAAAATTGTCAGCAATTCAAGGTCACTGACACTTGGGAGAAATTGTAGTGGTTTCAAGATTGTTTGGGGGATTTTGTTAATAGAATACAAACATTCTCTGCTGAATTTTGGATTGCTGCTACAAGATAAAACAGAAGTGACTAAAAGCAGAAGTGCTGCTCTATGAAAACAACAGTTCCTGTGTAACTTTGGCTCTCCTTACAGGTTAAAAGGCCTGGAGCAGATCACAAAGGCCACCATGCTTGGCCACCTGCTGCCTGTGCTGCTGACGTCCCTGATGCACCCAAACCTGCAGACCCTGACCATGGCTGATGCCCTGATGCCTCAGCTGGTGCAGCTGGTCCTTTACACCAGCCAGGTAGGGGCTCTGTGCCAGCCCTGGGCTGCCCAGGGCCAAACCCGGGGCTGCAGCCTCCAAAACGCTGCTCAGCTTCAGAGACTCATCCACACCTCAGCATTCAGAGTTTCTCAGCAGCTGCCGGAGCTGCTGGTGCTGAATGTTAAATTTGACTGCTCCAGGAGCTACTCAGTAATTATTTATTGTCAATAACAACAGTAGGATTGTTAATTATTTCAGTAATGAGCTCTTAAAATGCTTTCCAGTTTGCATGTCCCTAACACTGTGTATTTTGGGCCACAGACTGCACTGCTGCTTAAAACCCAGTCTCCAGTTTTCTCAGAACTGAACAGTTCCCCCAGTTGTGCTCCAGAGCAGAAAGGGAAGCAGTTACCTGATGAGAGGTGATTTTCTTTACGTTTGGGTCTTTTCATGGGATAAACTGAACTGTAATGTCCATCTGACCATTGCTGTGGGATAAAGCAGCAGTTTTTATTTGAATTAATTTTTAAAGGTGTGCTGGAATGATTTCTAAGTCTCAGTTTTATATAAGCTTTTGCAAAAGGCAATTAGTTCCAAATTTTGTTCTGTATATAGAATTAAACTATTAATATCTTCTGGTTGTTTACACAGAATATGGTTTGTTTTGGTTTTTTCTCTCACCTCAAGCATTAGGAATTCATTCTAAATGTTCCTCTCACAATAAATTAGGCTAAGGAGGACCATCAAGAGGAAATGTAAATTGCTCTGGCAGCATGAGATACAGAATTAAAACCATTGCAAAGCTATTAAATGGTTTAATTTACAGAGAGAAACAGCATTTTTAACTCTGCATTTTAATGCTGTGTCTCAGCTCAAAGTTTTCCAGCTCCTGCTTAGAAATAGAAACAAACGGCTAAAATCAAATGAAAATGCTTATTTGCAGCATTGGAGAATTTGGAGTATTAAAGAATTTGTGATAATGTGATTTTTGTGAATAAGAATATATGTAATGTATGAATAATGATGATTCTATATAATTATATAATGATAATAATATATAGAATATATGAATTCCCTCAATACAGTCATGCCTAAAACCAGGAGTCAGTTCCTTGTCTCTGTGTGTCAGCACTGAGACGTGATTTTAAGTACTTTAAATCTTAATGTCTGAATGATAAAAATCTGTGTGCTGTATTTTAGGCCCAGTTTTTCTCTCTCTTAATTTCAGGATGCTGGAAGAGAAGGAAGAGCCAGGATTCCTGACTGGTTTGAAGATCCCTGCTCCCTGGGCTGCTGGGAAGACTGTGGAGACAGTGCATCCCGTCAGGGATAACTATAAATTTAAGGAAACTGTCCACATTCCAGGAGCCCGCTGTTTGTATCTTAGATTTGACAACAGATGCTCCTCCCAGTATGATTATGACAAGGTAAGCAAGGGCCAGCTCAGCACCTCTGCAATGAGGGAATTCCCTCAAAGAAAGAATAAAAATTCTGCCATGGGAGAAGTGTGGGAGGCTCCAGGGATTGGGGGGGTTTGAGGGGTGGTTTGGGTTATTTTTTTACCCTTCAAAAATTCTATCAATTCTGTTGTTTTAAAAAGTAATTTCAAGCTGGCTCAGACTGTCCAAGTTTGACTTTTCTCATTTTCACTCATGTTCAGTTTTCCTTATTTCCCGAATTTTAATCCAGCTGCCCCCATTGATCAGCACAGTTGGTTTAAACTGGGCAGAGCTGGAGAGGGTCCTTTTCCCCTGATGATAAAGAGCTTGTTTACCTGCATTAATAGGAACAAGTACTTCAATTTTAAGAAAACAACCAACAGCACTTACCTACTTTGTATGATCAGAGAGCTGCTTGTGCTGCTTGCTAAGTGCTGCTGTTTATTCTTTGGCATAGAGCAAAGGGATATTCATAAATAACTAATGGGAATATCTTCAATATTAACATCACCCATTACTGGTTAAACTCTCCCAAAAAACTCCGGGCTCCTCGTGCTCCCACCAAAGTCATGGACAAAACTTTGGCTTTGCTGGGGAGCAGGACCAGCCCCTCCCTGGCAGGGAAGGAGTTTGTTCCACGGCTCAGGGCTGGCAGTCAGGATTGCTCCTGCTCTCTGCTCCCAGCCCTGCTGTGTGAGCGGGGGCCAAGCCCCTCGAGTCCCTGCGTGCCTCAGTTTCCCCATCTGTAAAATGGGGATAATAATACTTAACCCTGCTGCCCTCACGGAGCCTGTGAGGATTGGTTCATGTGCATGGAGCGCTTCGAGAGTCGAAAGCGCGGTGGAAGTGCTAAGTATTATTATTATTATTAGGTTTTCTTGTTTTTCTCTTACAGTCTAACAGTGTATTTTATGTTTTGAAGTTGGTGATCTATGCTGGTCCTAGCACAAACAGTAGGAAGGTTGCTGAGTATGGAGGCAATACACTGGGATATGGCAGCCGTAGTGTCTTAGGAACGGGGTGGCCCAAGGACTTAGTGAAGGTACAGTATTACCATCCCCCCCTATTCCCCATAGAAAATTCCCTTTGGAAACCATGCCCAGCCCGTTTTACCCTCGTAGCTGTGCATTCCAAGCTTTTAAGTGTACAGTTATCCATGATGAGATCTGCTCAGTGAGCTGTTGTGTCCTTGGGGGAGATCTTTAAACTCGGCTCTGTGTTCCGTGTGATGCTTCCCTTGGAGTTTGTTTTGTGTCTTAGTGGAGTTCCTGATGGAGATGTTTGAGTCCTGGAGTCTCTAATGGCTCTGCTCTTCTCCTGAGTACACCCTCCTAGGAGAAGTTCTTGCACAGTCTGTGCAGATTCTCTTAATTTTTTTGATACTAACCCCCAAATGTATCAAGTAGTAAATGTAACAAACAACTTCCAGCCATTTCTGTTGGGTTTTAAAATTTCACTGGCAGTAAAACTACGACAGAAGAATCCCTCAAACTTCTTGGAACCTCGGCATTTCAACCTTTTAAAAGGCAATGTGTCCCCTCACACTCTCTGCAGTGTGATTTTATTTTTGTTTAATATGTATTTGTGCTGCTGCATTGTCCCACACTAAAACTGGGCTTATTTACATAACCAAAACCCATTGTAAAAAGAAACCTAGAGGTAATAAACTGGAAAGCAATTTCAGATGAGAACTCCATTGTTCACAATTGATGGAATTTGGTTTATTTTTCACACATGGATTTTGATGCCGTTCTTTTAGCAAGCTCCTTGATTAACTTGTTGTCATTCTTCTAATTGAAGAGCTTGTCTGTCTTCCTTCAGGAAGAGAATTGTTAATTGTTGCCTGATTCCTTGCAGACAAACAGTGAAAATCAAGGCTAGGTAACACACTGATAATTTCTGCTTTTGATTTTACAGCTATGGTGGTTCTTTCTGTTTTACTGTAGTCAGCCAACAGCAAAATTGAGATGAAGTTGTCCACTAAAAGACACCTTTAGAAAAAGGGAAAAATCTTAAATCAGAATATCTCATTTGAGATAAAAACAACACCCAGATAACTGTCATTAAAAGCATGAATCTATAAAATAACAACTTGTGTGAAAAGCCTGTTTGTTTGCCTCTATTATTAAATATATTTTCCTTTTTTTCCCCCCCTTCCTGCCATGGATATTCGAAGGTGGAAGGAGACACAGTCACGTTCTCCTTTGAAATGCGGAGCGGTCGGGAGCACAACACTCCGGACAAGGCCATGTGGGGCTTTGCCTGCACTGTCCGAGCACAGGTACTCCAGGGGGAGAATTCCAGGGGGAGAATTCCAGGGGAGAGCTTCAGCTTCCACTGCCCCCTGCCTGCCACACGTTCCAGGTGGAAGCAATGGGCTTCCAGCTTGGCAGTTGGAAAGGGAAACCGGCGGTGACTGGTTTGGGCAGTGAGACAGATCGGGTGTTGGCAATGAGAAGAACCTGAGTTTGAGATGCAGAGATCCCCGTGAGTGGGCTGGCATTTAGGGATTCATGAGGATAGCTGTTATCAAATGTGTCTTATCTGTGTCCTGAAGCCACTTCAGCATCCCTTGCTCCTTGTAGGTCAGGATTTCTTTGCAACAACCTGAAAATCTGAGATGTCCTGAGGAAATAATGATTCCAGCTCACAAAGAAGAGAAGGGAGGGATGCTGGGTTAAAACACAGGGAATCTTGAATCCTACTACAAGTTAGGATTAGGGTGACTGAACCAAAAATAACTTCACCTGTTCCTTCTTGGTTTAGGAAAATAATGTTTAAACCCCTTATTTCTTGTTTTGAATTGTTCTTATGAATTGCTGTTAATTGTTAAGCATTTTCTGGGTAAGGGTTAAGATTGATATCGAGCTACATCTTACATATAAAAGATTATATATAAAATCTCCTGTCTTGAATCTACTCGAAAGGACTTCCTGGTGGGTTGCTTGGTTGAACTTCTCCCTGTTCCTGCTGCAGGAATCCTCAGAGGATGTGTCAGGAGGTTTGCCATTCCTGGTTGACCTGGCCCTGGGCCTCTCTGTGCTGGCCTGTTCCATGCTGAGGATCTTGTACAATGGGCCAGAAATTACCAAAGATGAAGAAACCTGTCAAGAGCTCTTAAGATCTAAACTCTTACAAAGGTAAAAAAACCCCCAATTTTGATCTGAGGGGTTTTTTTCTGACGGGAGGTGACCTCTGTAGTTGTGCTCAAGTCTGTGCTTTAAGGTGATGTTTGGATCATTTTTCCTGTAGTTTGTTCAGCAGATTGTGTTGCCTAAAACTGAAGGAATATTCTCCAAAACAGAGGGGTTTTTGGAGTAAAAGGAGGGTTGGGTAATGCTTGGTGCAAGCCACACTTCATATATTAATATTTAGTCTTCGTAATGTGTCGACTGAAGTGTCTTTGTCAATGACAGGGGGAATAAAAATCCTTTTATTTGGTTTTTATTTCTTTTTCAGGTGCCAGTGGCAGGTGGAAGCCAACGGGGTCATATCTCCAGCCCTTACTCCGAGCCCTTCTCCCTTGCCTCTCACTATAGAGGAGGACAGGGAATTCACATATCCCTCTGATGTGCTCGTGCCTCCTGTTGGACACTACTTTGATCTGCCCAGGATTAGGCTGCCCCCAGGAATCATGATCAAGCTCAGGGAAATTTCTGGACGTGCTCGGCCTCAATTTAGACCCAGTATAAAGTAAGGAGCCCTTGTTTCCCTCTGGTTTTTTAACCTCGTTTGTGAATGCAGCGTCTGATGATTTATGAATGTGGATTGTCCAACTTGGTCTCTTACTCCCGATTAATGAGTTTCCCTGGAACCCTAGGGAAGTGATCCAGCCAGAAGTCATGGAGGAGATGGTGGTTTCCTGTGTGATTAAACATCTGAATTTAGTTGATGCTCTGCAGTCCCTGATAAATTTCCAATATCAGGAGGAACACGCTGAAGAGTATGATTTACTTTGTAAAATTATGGGAGAGACCTTTAAGAAGCTGAATGCCATGGAGAGACAACTGCAGGTAAAAAGAAAATTATTTGAAACAACAGAAAGCTTTTTTTGAGAATAACGATGTTTTTTAGCACCACAGAAATACAAAATGTACTCAAGATTTCTTCTTTTAAACTCCCTTCTACACCTTAAGTGCAACAAGTGTGATTTTTGTCTCTTTATCAGAGTGTGGCTGAGCTGGAGCAGAAGTGGCAGAACGAGGTGGATGATGCCATGCACGGGAAGCTGGAGAACAATGTCCCCTTTTTTTACGATTATCACTTCAACGAGGTGAGCACTGGCGCTGCTGCGGGTGCTTGTGCCCCACTCTGCTCCCTCAAACCTGTTCATCCTTCTCCTTCCCTTTGTTTAGAGCAAGATGAAGGAGCTGGAGCTTCTCTGTTCAATGAAGGAAGTTTCTTTTGATGGGAGTGATCTTGAGAATGTGGTCCTGGCATTAAGGTCAGTATTAGTGAACTTTTAGGCCTCAAAGGAGGGACAGCTTCAGGGCAATTCCAGGGAGTTCCAAAAGGGTCTGATGAAGTGATTAGAAACTTTTGTGCTAAATATATTAATGCCTACAGCTCCTTGTGTTTGCTAACAAATCACTTCTTTATTTCTTCCATTTTTTTCTGCTTTCTCCGTTGTTGGCCCAGAGCAGATTGATGCCAGAAGTCCTCTTTACGTGACCTTTGCCACAGTAACACTTCCTTTCTGAAAGAATTCAAACATCACTGACTTTGCTTCTTTTACTTCCCTTTCATAATCCTAGGGAGAAGTTTTTCCAAGAGGTGAATTCCCTGATTCAGAAGACCTCTCATCCCTTAGCAAAAACAAAAACCTTGGTGAAGAGCTTGATGAACAGAGCAGAGCTGTTGTTGCATGTCACCATTGCAGCTCAGTCTGGCATCACCAGAAGCATATCTGGCACCCCTGCAGAGACTCCAGGTACATCTCTCATCACTAGCATTTTCTAAAGAGACCTTTTATTTCTTAGTTTTCCCTGTTTTGCTCAAATTTAAACATTTTTTCCCTAAATTAAATTAATTCTTTTATAATAAATAAAGTGGAGTCTTCGTTTTCTGATTGCCATGATAATTAAGATCTGAGTAATAACAGGTGAAATTTAAACTTTAGTCTCTTGATTTATTGGGGAAAAATACTTAACCAAATCAAAAGAAATCTGATTTGAAAAATACCTAAAACAGGAAAATCCTCAGAGCTGGTTCTGTATTTTGTTCGGAGTGAGATTTAATCATGTCTGAGCTATAACTTCCACTCTCTTGTTTACATGTTTCGTATGAAAACATGAGTGACTTGCA